>JAJPUD010000038.1:633752-664283 GCA_023553655.1 Myrmecobius fasciatus | reverse complement strand
CTTTCTTTCTTTCTTTCTTTCTTTCTTTCTTTCTTTCTTTCTTTCTTCCCATTTGGCTCTTTCTTTCTTTCTTCCTATCTCTCTCTCCTTCCCTTTCTCCCTCCTTCCCTTTCTCTCCCTTCCTCTCTCCCTTCCTTCCTTCCTTCCTTCCTTCCTTCCTTCCTTCCTTCCTTCCTTCCGCTCTCCCTCCCTCTCTTCCTCCATTTAGTAAACAGAGCAGGAAATCTTCTGAGACCTATAAGGTTATCGTGGAACACCTGTAGCTGTCAGAGTGAGGGGCATCCCTTGTGCTCCCTCTTTTGTACATCCCGTTTTGGAAAGGGGTGGACTCAATCTTACTTGGCCTCCCTTATCTCCTCCCTTCAGGTTAAAGGTGTGTCCCTTTCAGTCACATCTCTGGCTTCCTTCTTTTTTCACATTGGAAACAGGAAATTTAATCATGTCTATTCTACTACAATAGAGCTCATTTTAACCTAGAGGAAATATAATGGCCTTCAGGCCCATGTGGTCCCTTTCTGTGCTTTTTTATGGAATTTATATCAGATGAAAATTTATTAATAAAGTCACAAGAGTACAGAGCCCCCAGTTCTGAAAACTCTTAATATTCAGATAAAAGTTTGTCTCTCTGTCCTAATTTAAATTTTGTGTATTACCAGCTAACTCCTGACATTTCCTTTTCTTGACACAGATTAAATATGCAATATATGCCTCCATGTCCAGCCCCAGGTTTCATTATGCACAAAGCAAAATCAGAATACAGAAAGTGCTCAGAGAAAAGAAATGAAAAGAGTATACAGTATAATAGTTCCCATTACTGGATAGGCAAAGAGAGAATTGGGGAAAGAGTAGACTTTTTGGAACTTCCCTTAGTCATTGAAGAGGTGATTACAACTAGAAGCTTTAGTGGGAGTTCTTTGTTCCATAGTACTTGTGAAGACCCAGTGGCCACCTTGATTCCCCCCCTTTCTGCTGCAGCTCAGATCTCCTTTTTCTCTCCTTTCCTAATGTCTCTCTGTGCTTCTGCTTCTGTCCAGCTCGGCTCATTAAGCTGGGAGCTGAGGAGGCTGGCAATCCCACTACCACCACAGCTGGATTCCTGTTGCTGTTTAGGTTCCACTGTCCCTGCTGCTTTCTCTTAGTTTGTGCTCTAACAAGACAATGTGCCTCCCTTTCACAGCTCTTGGTCTTTACTCAAATCCACATTCAAGCTCGAAGATCATGGTAATCCAAATATTGTTTTCAGAGCTGGCATAATGGGATTTTCTCTAACTGCAAGTCCCAGGTATTAGTCAGTTCTCAAACTCCAGTTACAATGGGACCAGAGATTATAGGTTTAAAGTTGGAATTAACCTTAAAGGCTATCTGGTCTGAACCCTACATTTTATAGATGAGGAAAGTGAGCTGCAGAAAGGTTAAGGACCAAGGTTACATAGGAAGTAAGTGACAGGGACAGAATCATTTTAGAAAGTTATTTGGGAGGAAGAAAGGAGGGAGGGAAGAAAGAAGAAAAAGGAAGGAAGGAAGGAGAGAAGGAGAGAGGGAGGAGGAGAAGAAAGGAAAGAAGGAAGAGAAGGAGGGTGGCAGGAAAGAAAGAAGAAAGAAGGGAGGGAAAGAGAGAAGGGAGTGAGGAAGAAAAAAGGGAAGGAGAAAGGAAGAAAAGGAAAGAGGAAGAAAGAGAAGGAGGGAGAGAAGACAAGGGAAGGGAGGAAGGAGGGAGAAGATAAAAGGAGGAGGGATGGAAAGATGGATGGAGGGAAGGAAGGAAGGAAGGAAAAAGGAAGGAAGGAAAGAAGGGAAGGAGGAAGGAAGGAAAGAGGGAAGGAGAGAGGAAGGAAGGGAAGGGGAGAAGGAAGAGAAGGAGGGTGGAAGAAAAGAAAGAAAGAAGGAAGAAAGGGAGGGAGAGAGGGAGAAGGGAGTGAGGAAGGAAAGAAGAGAAGGAGGAAGGAGGAAGGAAGGGAAGGAGGGAGGGAAGACATAAGGGAAGGGAGGAAGGAGGGAGGGGAGAAAAGGAGGAGGGATGGAAAGATGGAGGAAAGGAAGGAAGGAGAAGAGGAGGGGAAAAAAGGAAGGAAGAAGGGAAGAATTATTTTAAAGTATCAACTATGTGCTAGGCACTGTGCACTTTACAAATAATTCATGTGATCCTCAGGACAACCCTGAGAGCTAGGTGTTAATATTATCTCTATTTTATAATTGAGGAAACTAAAAGTTTAGTGACTTGCCCAGCATTAAATAGCCTGTTTATATTTGAATTTAGTTTTTCCTGGCTCCCAAAATAGCTGTCTAGTAACTTTACTGCCCCTCTATAGAACTTTACTGTCCCTAAGCTGCTTTTTTTTTAAAGAAAGAATACAGTAAGAACTCCCCATTTTTCAGGGTAGTTGTGGGGGGGAATCATTTGTAAATGCAAAAGTGCTTTAACTATGATGAGATATCATTATAACCATTTTAAAGATGAGAAAACAGCCTCAGCCAATCTGCAAAACCTCTATGAGAATGAGAATTATTAATCAAGTACTCTTTGGTCACATAGCTTGTTAAATGTCTTGAACCCAGTTCTTTCTTCCTGTGCCAAGTCTCCATTTCTCTGCCAATTCTGACTCTTCACTGTGGCACTTGGAATGTTCATAGAATCATAGCATCAAAAATTAAGACTTGAAAGGAAGTCAGAAGCCATCCAGTTCAACTCCCTAACTTTATGGAGGGGAAACTGAGGCTCAGGAAAATTCTGTGACTTTAAGGATCTTAGAATTGGGACCTCAGAGATCATCTAGTTTAACACCTTCATTTTTCAGGTAAGGAAACCCAAGGAAGATGAACAACTAGCTCAATCATATCATATTAATTGTGTTAATAGATAATATTAATTAATCATAGTATTAGAGGTAGGATTTGAACCTACTTCCTCTGTCTCGTGAGTCAATATGCTTTATTTTGTAATACAGACCTCCTTCACACCCAGTTTCCAAGCCCTGTTTCCACACAGTACATTCCCTGCCTGTGCCTACCCTTTTAAAACTCAGCGTAACTAATAACAGCTGATTTCTCTACTCAAATTTCTCTGAGTAATGGGATTTTATTCCCAGCCCAGAACCACATTTCAGGAGACCTCTTCATCTCTATAATATTATCTCTCAGATGGTGCCTACAATAAAATAATTAAAATGATAATAAAGTGAGTGATTAGCAAATGAAAGATGCTGGATTGATAGCCTGGGGGTGGGAAGGTTGGGGAGTTGGGAGTAGGAATCTGTCTCTATCCCCTCAACACTGACGTGGAGTAAATCAAGCTTTGTCTCCCATTATTCCTCTGCAAGGGCTATAGCCTCATCTTGTATTTATCTATGTCATGCTTTTCTGTCTCATTAAGTTCAGGACCCCTTGGGGAAAACAGAGAATGGAAGGAAGTATCACCTGAGGACCCAACTCTCCCCTGAAGTGGCCTCTCATTAGTTTAGGAGCAGGAAAGGGATTACTGATGTTACAAGAGAATACAGCTCTTTTTAGAAGGAGTCACTCCAGGGGTACATCCTTGGCAGAACCTCTGAGGCATTGGAGTGTTTGTTTACATCTATTTAACTACTTATAGAATAATATAATTTCAGATCTCAAAGGGACCTTGGAGACTATCTGATCCAATTTCTGCATTTGGAGATAGAGCAATGCAGAGGATAAAGATGAATCTAAAATCAGAGGATCTGGATATTCACATCCCGCTCCAGTTGCCTATTAGCTGTGTGGCCTTTGGCAAATCATTTAACCTGTGTGAACCTTAATTTTCTCATCTGTAAAACTCGTGGGATGAGACTTGTTGAACTTTCAGGTTTTTCCAGCTCTAAAAAATATGACCTCTTCTCCCAATATCCCTTTTATGCTCAAATTGCATATCTGCTCTCAGATTTTGAGACATTTGAGTCACTGCACATTTTCCCCTCTATTTTCTTGTGCCTTGTTATCCCTGCTCTCACATCTCTCAGAAGTTTATTGAGGGAGCTTCAAAGTGATTTGGAGATCCATAATATTAGTACTATCATCTGTGACAATCTTTAGTGATGAGAAAACTGATCTGGGAGAAGGGAGGTGACCACTCTGTGATCACCTAACTAATAGATGCAAATTGGCTGCTTACTGATGTGGCCAGGGTAGTAATTGCTAGTTCAAAATAAATGTGATGAATCCCCAATGGCCATTCCCGTTGACATAAAGTAGATTTATTTAAGGGAAGAGGTTACAATAGTCACCAGGAATGGTAAATATGAAATAGAATTGGAGAGCATATAGTTAGACTAATGAGAGTTAGCCAGAGTAAGGAGAAAATGCCATTAGAGGGAAGGCACTATGAAGAGGGAAAGAAAGTAACCTCATAGTGAACTTAGTCCTGAAAAGAACTTAGCAAAGCTCTTCATCATAATTAGATCTTTTATAGGAGAAATATAGCCTTGGGGTTTCTCAGGTGTACAGGTATGAAATCAAGAGGGAGGGTCAGAGAGCTAGATGGAATGCACCTGGCAGATCAGGTCCCAGAACTGTCTAAAGATATCAAGATAATCTGGGAAAGCTAATTTCTTTTTTTTGTATGCAATTATGGTTGATAGAGTTTGCATTATGACTGTCTTAACTTATGGTAATAGGAGAGTCTAGGAAAGCAAAGTTCCATCAAGGTTGTCTCAAAGGTTGTTGTGAATGTCTTTAAAGATGCTAACTAGATTGGAGACTGGATGGATGAATTAACAATGGATTCTGACTTCCCATTATTCTACACAAACAGGATTTGGGCATCTTCCTGACAGGGGAAGATAGTTCACCATGGGCCAAGCACTGTGCTAAGTGCTAAAGACAAAAAGAAAAAGCCAAAATGGTTCCTGCCCCCATGGAATTTATATTCTAATGGGGAAGAAAGTGCATACATACATACATACATATGCTCACACACATGTATATACACATAAATATATGGAAACACATGTACACATTTATATATGTATGTCTATTGCTATAGCCTAGGAATATACATATATCCCCTAAGTTATATCAAAACCTGTGTGTATGTGTACTCACATGTATATGTGTATGTGAATATGCATGCATGTATGCATATGTGTATATACATAGTTATAGTTATATATACATATATTTAATATACACACATATGCTTACACACATGCATACACATAAAATTATGGAAACACATGTACACATTTATATATGTATGTCTATGTGCTATAGTCTAGGAATATACATATATATCCACTAAGGTATGTCAAAACCTGTGTGTATGTGTACTCATGTGTGTATGTGTTTCTATGTATGTATGTATATATTTATAATTATAGTTATAGGTGTACATACATTTTATATACACACATATTTAAATATGGAATAGAAGAAGATAACTTTGGAGGAAGAAGAAGCAGCATTAGCCATTGAGGAGAAGGTATCAGGCAGAGTTCAGTAGGAACCTGACCTTGTAGGATCATAGATTTAGCTCTGGAAGGGATCTTTGAAGCTATCAATTGCGATCCCTTCACTTAATAGATAAGGAACCCAATGCTCAGAGAGGCTGTGACTTGATCAGTGTCATATTCATTGCTGTTTGATCATTTTTTCAGTCATTCCCTACCCTTCCTGACCCTATTTGGTATTTTCTTGGCAAAGATAATGAAATGGTTTGCTTTTTTTTTCATTTAAAAAATGAGGGAACTGAGGCAAATAGGATTAAATCACTGTATCTGAGGCTAGATTTGAACTCAGGAATATGTCTTCCCCACTCCAGGTCCAGTACTTTGTGCACTATGGTGCTGCCTAGGTGCTTATACAGCTTTCATGCAGATAATAAGGGGCAAAAGCAGAGTTCAAACCCAGTAACTCTGATTCTCAAACCATTCCTTCTTGTTTACCATGCTGCCTTCTGGGCTCTTTCTCTAACATCTTGTTGCCTATTTTCCCAAACTTTCTTTGCTAAAATAAACTAAACCTGTTCACAATATGGCATAGATAAACAGTGTCATGTAGTCATGAGGTACATACATATGTAGATATTAAGTATGTTGTCCACGGTCATATAACTCCCAAAATATTAGAGAAAGTACATGAACCTAGGTCTTCCTGAATACAAGTTCAATGTGTCATTTCTATATCTCATTGCATATCTCTCTCTCTCTCTCTTTCTCTCTTTGTCTCTCTCTCTCTGTCTTTCTGTCTCTCTCTCTCCCCCACTATCATTTTCTTTTTCTCTCTCTCCTTCCCTCCCCCTTTTCACCTTCCTCTATTTCTCCTTCCTATCTTCTTTTTCTCTCTCTGTCTTTCTGTCTCTGTTTGTCTCTCTCTGTGTTATATACCCACATACACCCACTCACCCACTTTCCTTCCCTTTTTCTCTTCTCTCCAGAAAGAGAGAGAAAAAACCTTTCCCCCATTTTCTGGCTTGCCTCTAAAGTAGTTTGCTTATCAGACTTTGGTCAATAAGCATATTGTGTCCAATTTCTTTTGCGTCATTACCCCAATCTCTTGCACATTACTGCAGAATTCACTGAGGTAGCTTTGTAGTATTCCGGAGCTCTCCAAAATTAGTAAACTGTCAGCTGTGAATAGGAACATTTGAAAATGTACCAAAATGGCTATATTCAGTTATGGATACCACATTTTAGTCAGATTTGGATAAGCTGGAGCTTAGCCAGATTCACAAGAGAGTAGAGTTCAAATGGTAGATGAGGATTGTTGGAAAGGCCTGATGGTGTTCATTTGATTGGTGTTCTATTTGATCCTTGAAGACAGAAACTGTCTTTTGCCTCTTTTTTGAACCTCCAGTACTTTTGAACCCCCAATACAGTGCCCAGCACATAGTAGATACTCAACAAATATTAATTGATTAATGTTTAACTTGGAGAAGAGAAAATTGAAAGGGTCATAAGATGTGTTTTCAAATATTTAAAGGATAGTATGAGAAGAGAAATTTGATTTGCCCATGATACCATATAGTCAATTAGAACCAGTTGATACAAATTGCAAAGAGGCAAGTTTAGTGATGATGTAAATAGGGACAGAGAAATCCTTACAGTTTGAGGTCCTCAGAATTAGATTCCCCAAGATCTAACAGATTCCCTGTAATGTAGGAAAAGAACTGTCCCTGGAGTTAGAGAATTTGGGTTCAAATCCTTCCTTTGATGCTTATTTCATGCAGAACTTTGGGCAAGTCACTTAACTCCCTTGGGCCTCAATTTCTCTGCAAAAGAATGGTTTGGACTAGAAAACTTCTAAAATCCTTTCCAGCTCTAGATTTGTTATTTTAATCCTTCACCTGATTTCTGTGACCTTGAATAAATTATTTCAGCTCCCTGAGCTTCAGGTTCTCTATCTGTAAAACTAAAGGGGTTAGAGAAGATGGCTCTGAAGTTTCTTCTAGTTCTAGTCATGGAATCCTACTATGGAGCATCAGAACAAGTGGGATAAGATATGTTGTAGAGGAGGTTTAGGTAAGCAGAAATAGATGGCCTCCAAGATTTTTTGATTCCTCATCAATGGTCAATAGAAATGGCTAAAAAGTTATCCAGAGCCTTGAATTAGAAAACCTATCACCCACTAAAACTTTATCCCCCATTTCTCATCAGGAATATCTGAACTCTAAAACCCCAAGCATGGTGCTGAGATTTTTAATATGGGAACTGTACAGACACATATCTGTCCATTATCTCTCAATCACCAAATGGTTCATTCTCCAAAAATGATAAAGGCTCTTCTGCCTTTCTTGCAGTTTGCCTAATATGCATAACCAAGCTGGGCAAGGATAAGCAACATGCTTCTGCCTTGACATATTATCCCAGCCTTCTGACTGCATCTGACTCCTGCATCCCCACTTACCTTAACTCTCCCCTTCTTTACTGAAAAGACATCACAGCAATCACTTGTATAACATAGCCATACGTTATTACAGATAACATCCACCCCCAAAGTACACCAGAAATATCATCTCTCTGCAGCCTCTGGTGGGAAGATCAATCAAAAATGAAAATAAAGCCGCTCTGAGATGATAATGGGAGTCGGTGGGTGAAAATAGGATTTGATTTACAAAGAAGGAGATCCCTATTTAAAGAAATCCTTCTGTAAAATCTTCAGAGGAGGGGACAAACCTTTTTCTGATGTGAATTATTATGCCTCCCTCTTCTCCAAATTCTATTCCCTTTCCTTTTCCATGGTATAGTGTAAAAATCAGACTGACTATAGTCAGAAGAACTGGGTTCAAATCCTAGCTCTATCCATCTTTCTGACCTTAGGGAAGTCAATTTATCTGGGCCTCAGCTTCCTCATCTGTAGAATAAGAATAGAATAGGAGGGTTTTTAAAATTCCTTCTAGATTTCTTTTTATGATATTTTAGTCTCTTTTTCTTAGACTGGAAGCTCTTGAGGAACTAGACAAAAGATCTGAAGGCTGATTAATCCCCCAAAATAGCGTTTGCTTCAATCCCCTTATAAAGTGCAATGGCTTACCAGTAATTTCCCCATCACTCGGGTCCATGTTGTTGGTCTCCCAGCCAGCCATGCCTTTTAGCCTCCTTTTCCCTGGCAGGGAAGATGGTCAGCTCACCTTAATGTTCTCTTCAAACATCCTGATTAGTACAAACATTTATGAAGCTGAATGAAGGGCAGACAGAGTTCTTGAGGGAATATGACTGTGGACAGAAATACTAGGGAGGATGAAGAACACACAGAACTATCAGGTAAATTTTGCTCTTCTAAGGTCTAGGATGAGATACAGTGACAATACAAAAAGAGGATGAACTCAATGAGAAAGAAAATAACTGTTTCTGGCTCCCAGGAAGACCTTCATCAATTCCAGGTTTAGTCTTTGCATTTACTTGAATTTAAATCTAGACTGTACTGATTAAATATTAATTAAATATTGAGTAAACATACTCAAATACTATAGGCCTTGGTGTTGACTACTGGGACAATCCAAGTAATTTTTAGCAGGATATAATAATTTTTATTATTAATAACTGATCTGTATAGTTCTTTATTATTTGCAAAATACATCAAATGTTTGTCTTATCTGTGAGTTAAGCATTACAAGTATCATTATCCTATTTTAGGCATAGGAAACAAGCCTGTGATTTCAGTGGTAGAAGGAATTCCCAGGTGAAGAAATTCCATTTACTAATGTAGTTCTGTATTTCCTTGATTAGTCAGTCAGTAAATAAGCACCAAGCATTGTGCTAAGCATTAGAGAGTCAAAAAGAGGCAAAAGAGTCCCTGCCCTCAAGAAGCTTTGCGGGGAGGGGGGGAGTCAACAAACAAACAAAAAAATGTACAAACAAGCCCTAGATAGGATAAATTGGAAACAATGAACAGATTGAAAGCCTTAGAATTAAGAATGGTTGGCTGGGTGAGTCACTTAACCCCAAATGCCTCAGAAAAAAAAAAGAATGATTGGGAAAGGTTTCCTGGATAAGAAGGGACACTGGGAAAGTCAATTAAATTCTAAGTCCTCTAGGGAACTCTCTAAGACTGTAACTTTCCATGGTCTATAAACTGCTGGGATAACAATTCACACTAGATTAATTGGGGATTTTAGTTGGGGAACCAGAAGGTAGAGATGAGGAGAGAGGGAGAGAGAATTCCAAATATGGGAGACAGTGTGAGATTAAAATGCCTAGAGTTGGGATATGGAGTGTCTTGTGAGAGGAACAGCAAGAAGACCAACATCCTGTTAGGAGACCTTTCCTGATCTCACACCAAACAAACCCCCTTCAAGAATTATCTCTGCTATTAAAACTAACTAATTCTTCTCTTTCCACTATCATGTCTGAAACAGCCTTCCTCCATACTCCACTTCAAAGAATCCTTAGCTTCTTTCAAAGTATTGCCCTGTGTTTCTTCCCATGTGAGGTCTTTCTTAGCTTCTCTTATCTGTTTAGAGAGTGATTCTCCCTCTCTCCCCACAATCTGCCTCTCTCCTTCCTCCCTCCTTTCTGCCTCTCTCCTCTGGAAATGACTATATATTGCTTTCTATATAACTGTGTGTCACAGAAGATAGGTCACTAGATTTGAAGTTGGGAAGAACTCATTTCAAATCCTGCCTCAGATGGCTATGGCTGTGAGATCAGCAAACAATTTTTCTTAGCACAGTAATAAATTTCTTTTTCTTTCCCTTTGGCTACTCAGTTTATTTCCCCTCTAGTTTTGTAGACCTCTCAAGAAACCCATGCTAAGCTATTCTCCACATGAAGAATTTTATGCACTTAAGACTATTTTTCTGAGATTGAGTCCATAGGCTTTGCTTGATTGATTGACAAAAAGGTTAAAACCTAAGATCTGCTGAGATAGAGGAGACACAAGGTGACAAAGAAGAATATAGTTATAGAGTTTGGAAAAAGATCTATTGTTCTTGTTCTAGAGAAGAAAGAACTCCAATCTATCAGCCTAAGAGATTCAGGGGATGGCTACCATTTAAAGGTGAAGTACTTAGACTATGTGTACCATTGTATGACATGAAATCTGTCTGTATGCTATCTTGGGCATGCCTGCTATAGGCTAAGACTTTTTGTTATTGAAGCCAAATACCCAGACTTAAATTGTCTCTTTTCACCAAGATTTTTTAAAACGTTAAGTCTTGAGTGAAATTGGTGCAGGCAAAGAAAAATTGCATTGCCAAGTTGATTGCACAGTGTATATAGCATGAGGCTTAGGATGAGAAAAAAAAACTTAGTTTGAAATCTGGCCAAAGATGAAATAAATTGACATAGTCTGTCCAGGAACATTGATGGAGTTGATATGATAATGGCTTATGGTTCAGGATGTGGGGTTAGAGAAAGGGTGAAGGTTTTTCTAAGCAGCTGGGTCATTGAAGAAATGGTCATTAATTAGGGAATGGAGTGAAACATGGTGGTTGGGGCTTTTCCAGAATAGTAGTTTACGAGAGGTGGTCACTTTAGAAAGGATTGGATTTCAGGCTGAATTTTCTCCAGAGCAGCAAGCTGGTTGATGAGAAAGATGGACAGAGTGACTTATCTGACTGCCCATTCAGCTATATGCCACAGTCAGAGAAACATAATTTTTCATCTACTGGGTTAGGCTGCTTCTATTAATCAATTATAAACAATTATCAAGCAGCTTCTATATTCTAGAAAGAATCATGAAGAACTGAATTCAAGTTTTACTTCTAAAGCATCCTGACTGTATGACCCCAGAAAATCACATAAGCTCTCATTTCTTCAAGCAACATTTTAAGACTTTTGATTACTGGGACAATCTTGATCTGAACTGGTAGAAAGAGTTTTCTTATTTGATATTCCCTACAACCAATGAAATCACAGATCTGGTTCATGGGTCAGGTACTATGTTAGGTATTGGGTATAAGGCAATCCAAGTTAACAAGCATTTAAGTATCTACTATGTGCTGGGCATTATATAAACTACAAAGAAAAGAACAAAATAATTCCTATCCTCAAGAAGCTTGAAGACCCCACATGATAAAGAAAATGTAACCTGAGGGGCAGCTAGATGGCTCAGTGGATAGAGCACCAGCCCTGAAGTCAGGAGGACCTGAGTTCAAATCTGGTCTCAGACACTTAACATTCCCTAGCTGTGTGACCCTGGGCAAGTCACTTAACCTCAATTGCCTCAGGAAAAAAAAAAGAAAAGAAAGGAAAGAGAAAATGTAACCTGAGTCCCTAAGTCATGGCTTGGAACTCTCTTCTCTTTGATGGAGATCAATGCCCCACATCTGCATGAGCAAATAAATATGCTTTATAGCTATCAAGTGCTCTGATAGTTGTAGATCCTTATTATTGATGATCAGCACCATTGAAAAAATTGAAATGAAATTGGGTCTGAATATAAGATAATATGTCTGTGTGACTTTAGACAGATAACATGGGTAAATGGATACCAGAACTTAATAGTAAAATTGTACATGGAGTAGTTGTACATTTATTATGCTCACAGAAACTACTATAGAACTGAACAATTATCTCAAAGATTGATTTTTTAATATTATTTCTCTCCTTTCTCCCCAAAGAACCTGAGTTCAACTTGAACATGATAAACCATTTTTATAACAATGGCGTAATTCAGTTGTTGCTGTGAAATGCAAACTGTGGTACAATTTCTTTTACTTAATTATTACACACAGTTTTTTTAAAAAAAATTATCTGGAATTTCTAGTCCCTTTGGCTAATTCCTTTAAAGAAGGAAGGATGGTTCTCAGTTTACCTTGACCATAGTTTTGGAGGAAATCTCTGTCCAGTTGGAGATGCCCATTCTGTTAGAGAATGTACCATGGGGCATTTTTCATAGGGGTAACTACAATGTTGAAGCAATGTATAATATCTCAGCCTGCTGTTCCTTTGTGAGGAGCATGGTTAGGTTCCTGTGCTGCCAAGAGCAGATCTCTCCCTGTACAGCAAGAAGCAGAGGCTAAAACTTGATTTTTCTTCAGCTTAGTGGCCTACAAATAAACTCATGAAGCCAAAGCATTTAATTTTATTCTTTTAAAAGTATAATTTTATTGGGCTTATATCCCAAAGAAATCATAAAGGAAGGAAAAGGCCCCACATGTGCAAAAATGTTTGTGGCAGCCCTTTTTGTAGTGGCTAGAAACTGGCAATTGAATAGATGCCCTTCAATTGGAGAATGGCTGAATAAATTATGGTATATGAATATTATGGAATATTATTGTTCTGTAAGAAATGACCAGCAAGATGATTTCAGAGAGGCCTGGAGAGACTTACATGAACTGATGCTGAGTGAAATGAGCAGAACCAGGAGATCATTATACACGGCAACAACAGTACTATATGATGATCAATTCTGATGGACATGGCTCTCTTCAACAATGAAATGTTTCAAACCACCTCCAATTGTTCACTGAAGAAAGCCATATACACCCAGAGAGAGGGATGCAAAATGTGGACCACAACATAACATTCTCATACTCCTTGATTGATGTTTGCTTACATTGTGTTTCCTTTATCTGATATATCATTTGTGTAGATAAGATTTTTCTTGCACAACAATGACAAGTTTGGAAATATGTATACATATATTCGATTTGCCAATATTTTAACATAATTAACATGTAGTGGATATCCTGCCATCTAGGGGAGGGGTGGGGAGTTGGGGGAAAAATTTGTAACGGAAAGCTATGTAAGGGTTATTGTTGAAGAATTACCCACACATATGTTATGCAAATAAAATAAAAAAATAAAATTAAAAAAAAGTATAATTTTAGAAAGGATCCATGGCCATCACCAGGCTGCCAAAGGGATCCACAAGAATTGCCAAAGAGTTAAATTTTCCAGTGTGATCATTTGCACCTTGGAAAAGCAATCTACAAATTAAGGGTTGATTTATAGTTTGATTGATCATCTAGACTTAAAAAGATGATGGAGAAAATGTTGATAATGCACATTAAACTTAAAGTGTGTCGTGTATTTTTTTCCCTGGAGAGCCATTGTTAAACAATTACCAGCACACTCTTGGCCCTGCATCTGAAGTCAGAAGACTTGGGTTTGAATCTGAGCTTTGATCATTATTATTTGTGTGACAGTAGGCAAGAAATTTAACTTCTCTGGCCTTCAATTTTTAAAATAAGACAGTTGTACTAGATAGCCCTTAAGGTCCCTACCAGGTCTAAAACTATGGGCCCCACAAGAAGTTATAGGGTTGGGGATACAGTGTGAGGATGAAATAGAGATGATCTCTGCACTCAGATGTTTTATGAGCAGCTAACTAGGGAGACAAGATAAAATATTTTAAAATTTAAATAATGATTATATATTTTGTTGTTCAGTTGTATCAGTCATGCCTGACTCTTTGTGGCCCCATTGAGGTTTTCTTAGCAAAGATCCTCAAGTGGTTTGCCATTTCCTTCTTCAGTCCATTTGACAGATGAAAAAAGTGAGGCAAAAAAAGTTAAATAATTTGCCCAGGATCACACAACTGGTAGGTGTCTGAGGCCACATTTGAACTTAGGAAGAGGAATCTTCTTGACTCCAGGTCCAGAATCCTAATTCCTGTACCATCTATTATCAGAGGGGATCTTTGATGGAAAAAATGGGAAGTTGGGTTCCCTAGCTCAGGCTTTTCTGTGCTGCTGTTAGATCTTGAATTCTTTTCTTTTTTTGCTGAGTCAATTGAGGTTAAGTGATTTGCCCAGGGACACACAGCTAGGAAGTATTAAATGTCTGAGACCAGATTTGAACTTGGGTCCTCCTGACTTCAGTACTGGCACTCTATTGCTGCACCATCTGGCTGCCTCTTGAATTCCTTCTTTATTGCCCCAAACCATGAGCTTGATAATAAGGACAACTAATATTTATATAGTTCTTACTATGTGCCAGACACTTAGCAATTATTATCTCTTTTGGTTCACGTAACAAATCCATTTTACAAATGAAGAAACTGAGGCATAAAGGACTTAAATGATGTACTCAGGGCCAAAGAGCTAGTAATCAGCTGATTCTGGATATAAACTCAGGTATTTCTGACTCTTAGGATCAGTTCTGTATTTGCCATACCATCCACTTCTCAGAAAATAGAGGGAAGAATTTCTCCCATAATCCTCTCCTTCTTTCTTGGTATTTTATGCCATTCTTCCTAGTTTATCCATTTCCTATCTTGTCCCCTATAGTCTAAAGCACCCAGAAGATTGGAAGCACTACATCAAGTCGCTTAATGGGCTTGTATTTTTAGTTATCTTGACTCAGGCTTAACTTACTTTGGTCACCATTTTCTCCCAGTAACTGCTTACTTCATTCTCTTCTGGTTACCAGCTATCTTCCAGCTCTTACAAATATTCCTAAGCAACCCTCCAGCCTCTTTCCTTTTAATCTGCCCCCAAAATTTTATCAAACTGATCTCCTCCCATGTCTTTCCATATGCCTTTCTTCCTCTTCATCTTCTAATTCTAATTATTCTATATTCTAATTATTATGGGATCCAAATCTCAGAGATCATCTAATCTTGCTGAACTCCTTTTTTTTTAAACCAAGATGCATATGGACCCTAGAGAAGTGGAGGGAACTGTCCAAGGTCATGCAGGTTAATAGATAGAGAAGCCAGACTTTGGCTGAGTGACCTCTGACTTCAATATCCCAGTAGTTTTCCATTTCCCCTGATCTCAGTCTCCTTTTTGTCCTTGCAGACCTCAGACCATTCCATCACCCTACTCTCTGGGCTGACACTTGGCCCAGCTGTGAGGATTATTTCTTTATGATATCACCATCAAGATCACACTGTGCACTGTTTGCAGTTTCAGAGTACCTCCTCTTGACTCCCTCTAACATCTCATTGGATAATTATTTTTTTGTTAAGGATTTGAATTTTCCAGGTAAATGAGGCTTGATCCTTTAGGCATTTAAGCAATTTTTTTCATGTCAACATTTAATTGTTTTTAGACATCCCAAAATGTGTGTTTCCTTTCTTCTTTCCTTATGGAAAGTACATAAGAGGGCACAACCTTAGTTCAAGCCCTGGCTTCAATCTTTTTTTTACTCTGGGCAAATCAATTGACCCCTATGAACCTCAGTTTCTGCACCTGTGAATTGGCTATAAAAATGCTCAATCTGCTTCATAAAAGTTGCAAAAAGGAAGATACTTTATCAATGGTAAAACTTGATATTTATTTGTGGATTTTTTTTGTGTCACTAGTAGTTGAAAAAATAAATTTCAATTGCAAATTCAAGATTCAAGTTTCAAAAATACAAGTCTATGAAACCTGAAAATACAGTGATGTTTTATAGAAATTATTTCCAGGTGAGAAACTGTATAGATAAAGAGCTGACATTGTAGGCATAAGTCCAACCTCCCACACACATGGACTGTGTGACCCTGGGCAAGTTAAAGACATTTCAGAACTTTGGACAACTTTCTAAAGTGGCAGAGAAAGTGCTGCTAAGCATTTTTAGAGGAAGTGTCCTCATCAAGAACTTCTCTATATCATGGAATTACAGGCTTATTTCTTTTCCCTAACTTAGGGAGCCAAATAGATGGTAAACTACAATTGCATTAGGAACTCTAAGTGTTTTGCACATTTGTCAGTCTTCTTTTATAAGCAAAGTGCTCTTTTGATGACAGATAAATTAAAGGAATCTCAACTAAATTGGATTGTTTCCAGATAGAGGGGGTGGAAGTAAGAAACAAAGTCAAGTTTCAAGACTAAGTGCTCTGGACTCAGAGTGCTGTGTCCTCCTTCCTTCTTCCCTCCTCCCTTTTTTCCTCTCTCCCTCCTTCCCTTCTTCCCTCCCTCTCTTTGACCCTCCCTCCTTTCTTCCCTCCCTCCTTTTTCCCCTCCCTCCCTTCTTCCCTCCCTCCCTTCCTCCTTCCTTCCTTCCTTCCTTCCTTCCTTCCTTCCTCCCTTCCTTCCTTCCTTCCTTCCTTCTTTCCTTCCTTCCTTCTTTCCTTCCTTCCTTCTTTCCTTCTTTTCTTCCTTCCTTCCTTCTTTCTTCCCTCCTTCCTTCCTTTCTTCTTTTCTTTTTTCCTTTCTTCTTACAGATGCTTGGAAACAGCTGAAGAACTGACTTAATTCCCCTGGTCCCACCCCCAACTTTGCAGGTAGATTCAATTCAAGTCAAAGAACGTGTATTAAGTTCCTACCACGCAAATAGACATTGTGAGTGGTACAAGTCCCCAAAGGTTTGTCATCCCTTCTCCTGTAATGTCTGAAAGGAAAGAGACTAGAGGTATGTATCATTTAATTCAGGTCTCCTCATTTGACTAAGAACAACTCTGAGGCTCAGGGAGGTTGGAGGTTAACTGATTAGGCTAACATTACCCAAGCAATTTATCATTGAACTCAAATTAGAGCCCTGGCCTCTGGACTTCTAGACCAGCCCCTTTGCCTTGCCACATCTCATTCTTATTGAGGTTTTTCTGCACTTAATATGTTTTCCTTGAATTGATTTTCTTCTACTTTCTCATCCATTACTTTCAAGGTTATTTCCAGCTCTCTTTCTTCAGCCTCTTTTATTTTGTTGACTGATTCCCTGGCCCTAGCTGGGGCCTGAGGGCACTTCCTACAGATTCAAAGAGCGTCAGAGCTGCAAGGCACCTTTTAGAGATCATCTAGTCCAATGTTCTCCTTTTACAAAGAGGGAAACTGCGGTCCTGAGAGGTTTCCAAGGTCACAAACCTGACCAATGATCATGGCCTTTGGTTTACAATCCAAGGAGAAATGGAGCTTTGGAGAAACGGCTGCTAGGTTCAAATCCCAGCTCTGCTACTTGAGTGACCTTGGGGAAGAATTTCACTTTCTGGGCCTCAGTTCCCTCATTTATAAAATGAGGCAATGGCATTACATATCCCTTAAGAACCATTTAAATTCTAAATTGATTCTCCCACAAGCCACATCTTTACAAAAACTGAAATAAGCAAAAAGAGCCCCAACGCCTAATTTACCTTACCCAACTAAAGCAGCATCTTTCTCTATTAGCCATTGTGTCCAGTTTATCAATCTATCTTCAGCCCATAAATTTCACTCATAAGAACATTTTCTGAGACTCATCCTTCAAGGAGCATTCAAGGATACAGTAACTAGATTCTATTGACTATAGTTCTATCAATTTGATGGTATTTCTTTTCTCTGCTGAGTTCTCATTGCATTAAATGTGTCTCTTGGAGCCAATCTCTATCTAAGGGGTGGATCAGATAATCTGCCAGGTGATTTCACATGGTAGTCCCTGGACCACAGAAATTTAGAGTTATTTTTTTGTGGAGAAAGTGCCTTGTCAATAAAGAGATGAAGTAGATTCCTATAGCTTAAAAAAATGAAGACAAAAAATAATCTAGGAGCTAGGAGAGACCTGGATCATATGAAATAGAGGAAGCAGAACTGGATTTCAAGTTAGAGGAGATCTGGGTTCAGACTTGTAAAGAAGAAAGTCCTACCTCTGGAGTCAGGAGACCTGAATTCAAATCCTACCTGGGGTACTAATTAACTAATTGGCTGAATGACTTTAGGTAACTCATTTAAACTCTCTGAGCTTTAGTTTTCTCCTCTATATAATATATCATACATCATATACATAATACATAATATAATACATCAGATGGAATCTAGTCCATATATATGGACTAGATTCCCTCTGATGTCACATCTAGTTCCAGACCTGGGATTCTAGGAACCTCTCTGAGGTTTAGTTAGGCTAGCTGACCAGAGTTCCCCTGCAAGTCTAAATTTAAACTTGGAATTTTTGATCTTGATTTAGAGATCTCTTCATCTGCTCTGACCATATTGCAGAAAAAACCTTTTCTTTGTTGTCCTGATCTCTTCAACAACCTGGATGCTAGGGACTACACTGATGTTAGAAATTGTTCCTTTCATTTCTGTGAAACTTTGCCTTAAATTCTGAATGACGAGTACCTTTTCTCTGGGAGGCTAGACTCAATTCCTTCATTTCTTTTCCTTTTTAAATTTTTTGGGGGGTAAGTATGGGAGACAAGATTTGAACCAATGTCTTAATGATTCTAAGATTTGTTCTTTATACACAATTGCACACTGCTTCTGCCTATCTCAGTTAATAGCATCGTTGCCATTACCTAGGTGTCCTTGGCTCTCCCCTCTCATTCACCTTTCACAGGCAATCACTTGCAAATTATGTTAATTTCCCCCACAAGATCTCATATCCATCCCTATCTTTCCACTCCTCTTTCTCTGACCCTAAGCTTAGCCTATTAGGATACATTTTCTAGGCTGTTAAGAACCTCTCAAGAAAGAGTATTCTATTTTACCCCTGCAGTTATCCCTTCCACATTGTAACTTTCTCCATTATGATTTTCATTTATTGATGCTCAGCATAAAAAATTAAATGGGATTTTGGAGAAGTTTTGCAGAAGTTGCAGATGACACATGAAGGTCAGAAGATGACATAGAGCCTATAACCAAATATTTAACCAATATTTTACAATAAGTTACTGTAAATAACCCGTAAAGGAAAAAGAAAAAATCAGACTTTTTTTCTCTGGTACTAAGTGAGGACCAAACAATTTTATATGGATTTTCCAGATTGTGGGCATGCTGCACCCCTAACTCTGGATATAGGAAAGGATAATTGTAACAATAACCAGTATTTATAAAGAATTTTGAGGTTTTCTAAGCACTTTATAAATATTAGCTCATTCAATTCTTCTAATGATCACGGAGGTTACACAGAGCTATTGAAGTTGATTGAATCCATGATTGGAGTAGGAGTGGTATTGTCAGATTTACATTTTAGGAAAGTAATTTTGGTAGCTTTATGGATGATGAATTAGCATGAGGAGAGACTTGAGTTAGGGTGACCAATGCTTCAAAACTGGTATGCTGACTGTTGGAATTGGGAAAGAAAAGGATTTATGCAGAAGATGTTGAAGAGGAAAAAAAAAACAAAATTTGATAAATGATTGTGCATATGGGGTGAAGAAGAGAAGAGAGTTAATGATGGCATCATGGTTGCTAATCCAAAAGACTGGAAAGATGTCAGTGCCCTTGACAGTAATAGGGATTTTCAGAAGAGTGGAGCATTTAGGAGAAAAGCTAACAAATTTTGTTTTAAACGTGTTGAGTTTGACATGAGGTAATGAATGAATGAAAAAAGCATTTATTAACTACTTGTGATGTGCCAAGCACTGCTCTAAGTATTAGAATTATATATAAAACACAAAGAATTTTGCCCTCAAGGAACTTAGATTCTAACAGAAAAGATAATTCACTAAGTGAAGTAATGGCTGGAAAAGTGACAAGGATGATGGGCAGATCCAGAGAAGAGTCAATTCATATTTTCTTTCCAGGAGAAGTAGTAGAGTTGATTTAATTGTAATTCATACTTTCAGAAGGGAGAAGAGGGGACAGTCATTTAGGGGTTATTGTTTTTTTGTTCATCTAGGATCAATGACATTATGGTGTGAACTAGATTTAAGTATGTGTAATTTGGAGGCAGTTGCACAAAGTCATCCTCTTCACTCTTTATTCTTCAGTCATTGAAGTCCAATGGCAAGAAAAAAGTCAATACAATTGGAAATGACCTGTCATATGGTAGATGACATCAATATTGAACATAGGCAAAGATGGTTTTATCAGGGTGTGGCTACTGTACATTTTATAGCACTTCAAGGGCAAGGAAGTCGGCAAGGATATCGAGAAGATGGCTCGAGCTGTAAGTGAAGGGAGGCACGGTTGGATCTTTTTCTGAGGTGGTTGTTTGACAGGCAAACATCTGTAGGAGAGTGATGCCCCATAGTGGAAATTTCTCTAGCGTGTGAAGGTGGCTGATAACAATTTTATGGAGGAGATCTTCAAAGACTTGGTAGATGCTATAGGACATCCATTTCAAAATATCCAGTAGGCAGTTAGTGATATAGAGCTGGAGTTCAAAAGAGAGACTTGATAAATGTGGAGATTATCTGTATATATATATGATCATTGAAAATGTAGTATCTGATGAGATCACCAGGTGAGAAAGCATGGAAGGAAAAGAGAAGAGGACTCAGGACAGAAAATTGAGATAATAGCAGTTAGTAGTTGTAACATTTATGAAGTTCAAGTAAAAAGAGACTGGGAAGGAGCAGTCATACAGGTAGGAGAGCAAAAGAAAACAATCGTTATTTATTGTTATCTTCAGCTGAAATGGGAAGTAGGACCATCCCCTTCAGCGTGTTTGAAGCTACCTTTCTTGCCTAAATGAACTCATTGCATTAACTATTTCTCTGACCATTGCAGGAGGCCCAATACTCTCCAAAATTTTGATTAAGATATATATTTGCTTTGCCTATGGATTTTTTCCTCCTTATTTCTTTAGCAATGCTAAGGCTCATTGCAAGGTGCCAGTAGCAAAATGATTCATTATCTTCTACCTGTCCACAGTACTTTTACTCTGAATACTCTTTAAATATCCTGTTTGTTTGTTCCCCAGCTTTCTGGGCTGTTTTCTCCTTTTTGTTGTACCCAATCTGAATCACATCTCTCCATTAAAAAAGGCCCTTAACAGGAGATATACTGAGGATCGATGTATCTAACTCATCTGGTAGATATTTAGCTCATTAAACAGCAATAGATCTAAACAGAAAAATGAAACAGCTCACATCATTAGAGCTAAATATGTTTCCTTCTTTGTCTTAGTTTTATTTTCCAAAGTGAAATGCAGAGAGATCTGCATAATGAGACACTCATTGCTAAAGCAAGGGAAAAGCATTGAAAGCATTGAGGCAAAGAGAGATAAAAGGAGATTGGATCCAAGCAATATCCTTCCTTGCAGGAAGCGAGTGGTGTTGAATCCATATTTCTGCATAATAAGACATTCTGTGGGCCACCAAACTTTCCTTGTGTGGTGGCAGGGGACATAATTCATACGATGAGACTGCTGGAAAAGTGTCTTTTGTGCCTGAGGTATCTCAGATTGTGGGTCCTATTCCCAAGAAAATTATCCAAATTGATGGCTGCCCCAGTGGTTGGCCAAACTTCCAGCTGGTTCATGCTGCTTCAAGGTCAAATTCCTTTCACAAAATCACAGAACTTTAGAGCAAAGAGAGACCAGTCTGAGACCATTTCAAACATCCACTTTGGAATGTCCAAATAGTTGGATGATATAACACTGGAGATCAAGAGAAAGGCTAGAGATGAAAAGATACGATCATTAAAACTGTATGAGCTTATGAGATAATCAAGAGAGAGATGGGGGAGAGGTACCTATTTTAATGGCCCCAAGGAGAGGACATTTGCCTCTGAGGGACTATCTCCAAAGAATGGGAACCCACCACCTCCTAATACTACCTATTCTACTTTGGAACTAGTCTAATTATGAAGAATTTTCTTAACATCAAACTTAAATTAATTTTTGTCATTTCAACCCATCACACCTAGTTTTGCTTCTGAAATGAAACAGAACAAATCTCAAAACACTTTTGCTAAGCAACCCTTTAAATATTTGAAGCCAGGTATTTTACCTCCTACCTTATCTAAATAGTCTCTGTGCTATATATTATCCTTTCCTGTAGGTCTTCAATCTCAATATGTTATAGACTTTAGATTCTTCATCAGCTTAGTTTTCCATTGCTATATTCAACATTTTATCATTGTATGCTGTACAATTTTGGAAAAAGGAGCATCCAAAATGGGATCCAATACATCAGATGTGGTCTGGCAGAACAGAATATAGCAGGATGGACACATCTTTATTCCCAGAATCTCCACTTCTCTTTATGCGGCTCAAGATCTCATTGGCTTTTTTTTTCTTTTTGGCTGCTATAAAAATACTTTAATCCCTTCTAGCTTCCACCCAGATCACAATATTCTAGACTCAGGCCAATTTCAGACTCAACACTATCCATGCTGTGCACAGGGCACATTACAATCCCATTACTGAGATTAATATATTGATTGATAAAGGTCTCATCTGAGCTCATGGCTTATGTTGGCATCTTATATCTCCAGAAGTCTGCTGATGACTTGAAACTCATGAAAAAAAGGAATAAAACAAAAATTAATTCCAAGCCCTCAACTCTGTTCTGGGCTTTTGAGAACCAATGTGGTAGACATGATAGATCTGTAGACTTAGAAGATTTTGTATTTGAACTGTGGTCTTTACATTTATTTTCTTAGTGAATTTAAATGTCACATCGCTTCTTGGAGACTCAATCTCTTCATGAGCAAAGTGGGAATAACAATACCAGTACCTCTCTTCACAGGGTTATTGTGAGGAGAGTATTCTGTAAACTACAAAATGCTACATGAATTGTTGTTGTTGTTTTATATTTGTATTGGTTTATGAATTATTTTTATTAATTAGATTATTTTCATTAGTTATTAAATTGAAAGTTTATCTGGTGGCATATGTCATTTCAATATTACAAATCCCTTCACACACATCTCCCAACATTCTAAATCTCAATGTGTGCATCTTAGCATTTCAAATCCATCCATAAATCATCTGTGTGCATCTCAAAATTTCCACTCTGTCAATCTGCATCCTAACAATCCAAATCCATCTATACATCTCTAAGCCTCCAAAATCAATTTTCAATTTATGCCATGATTAGGTATTCAACCTAATCACAGTAAGTGATTGGTCTGATTCCAGGACCCTGTTAGTTTAGGTTTGATGTTGGGATGAAATAAGGCACTCATAAGTCTTTAAACAATTTGCAAACAGAAATTTACTTAGTAAAGGATAGTAAGGATATGCAATAAAGGGTTTGTGTCTATAAATAATCCATTCTTCTTTTTCTTTTTGCTGAAGCAATTGGGATTAAGTGACTTGCCCAGGATTGCATATCTAGGAAGTGTTAAAATATTTGAGGCAGGATATGAACTCTTTCCAATTGTTCAGTGATGAAGTGAGCCTTTTCCACTCAGAGAGAGATCTGTGGGAACTGATTGTGGGCCACAACATAGCATTTTCACTCTTTCTATTGTTGTTTGCTTGCATTATGTTTTCCTTCTCAGGTTTTGTTTTCCATCTTGATCTGATTTTTCTTGTGTAGCAAGATAACTATATAAATATGTATACATATATTGGATTTAACATATATTTTAACATAGTTAACATGTATTAGACTACCTGCCATCTAAGGGAGGGAGTAAGGAGAAAGAGGGGAAAATTTGGAACAGAAAGTTTTGCAAGGATCAGTGTTGAAAAATTACCCATGCATATGGTTTGTAAATAAAAAGCTTTAATAAATTTTTTTTAAAAAAGAAATTCTTATGTATGACCCTAGGAAAGTCATCTTGCCTCCCTTGGTCTGTTTCTCTCCTTTGAAAACAACAAAATAGAACGAAATGATTTCTGAAGTTTCTTCTGGATGTGACATTCTTTGATTCAATGAAATTGAATTCCAACATGCTTGTTTTTTTTTTCACAAAATAACCATACTAGAAAAATAGGCAAGAGTAGCTACTAATTATCATGTCAGCCAGGCCTCTGCCACCAATTCTACCTCAGATTCCTGTTTCAGAAGGACATTTGTCATCTTTGAAGAAAGGGGGTAGTTAATAAGGGAAAGAAGGGGAGAAAGTGTAGTCAGATGAGAGAATTGGATCAAGAAATCTGGGAGAGTGAACCATGATTTCCAGGTCTTGATGGAGAGATGGTAGACTAAGGGTGAGGAATGAAGCATATGTTTTAACAATTCTCTAAGAGTTAGTGTTTAGGCAACTAGGAAGTGCAATGGATAGAATGTTAGGCTTTGAAACAGGTAGACTGACTCATCTTCTTGAGTTCAAATTTGGCCTCAGACTTTTACTAGCTGTATGACCCTGGGAAAGTCACTTAACCCTGTCTGCTTCAGTTTCCTAATCTGTAAAATGAGCTGGAGATGGAAATGGCAAACTACTCTAGTATCTCTGCCAAGGAAGTTCTAAATGGGGGTCACAAAGTGTCAGATGCAAATGAAATAATTTGTTTTGCTAAACTATACATATTTGTTTTAAGAAAGAATTCTATGATATGGAACTATGCTCAAAAAGTTATTAAACTGTGCATGCCCTTTGACCCAGCAATGTTTCTATTGGGCCTATATCCCAAAGAGATTTTAAAGGAGGGAAAGGGACCCACCTGTGCAAAAATGTTCGTGGCAGCCCTTTTTGTAGTGGCAAGAAACTGGAAACGGAATGGATAGCCATCAATTGGAGAGTGGCTGAATAAATTATAATAAATGAATGTTATGGAATATTATTGTTCTGTAAGAAACGACCAGCAAGACGATTTCAGAGATGTCTGGAGAGACTTGCATGAACTGATGCTGAGTGAAAGGAGCAGAACCGGGAGATCATTATAAATAACAACAAGATTATATGATGATCAATTCTGATGTATGTGGTCCCTTCAACAATGAAATGTTTTAAACCAGTTCCAATTGTTCAGTGGTGAAGAAAGCCATATACACACAGAGAGGGGCCTGTGGGATCTGAGGGTGGACCACAACATAGCATTTTCACTCTTTTTGTTGTTGCTTGCTTGCATTTTATTCTGCTTCTTCTTTTTTTTTTTTTACTAGTTCGATTTGATTTTTCTTGGGCAGCACAATAATTGTATAAATATGTATACATATATTGGATTTAACATATATTTCTACCATGTTTAACACATATTGGACTACTTGCCATCTAGGGGAGTGCATGGGGGAAGGGAGGAAAAATTGGAACACAAGGTTTTGCAAGGGTTAATGTTGAAGAATTGTCCACACATGTTTTGAAAAATAAAAAAGCTTAAATTAAAAAAATGAGTGGAGAGAAGAATCTTATTTTAAAAAATAAGATCAATATGATTTTTTTAAAAGAAAGATAATTATTTGAGTAACACGGGCTTTCCCAAGCTCACAAAATCTATAGCCCCAACTCCAGTCTTCATATCAGTGATATGCAATTTCAGAAATACACACACACTCACGTACACACACACACTCTCTCTCTCTCACCAGACTCATTTCTATGATCTCTGCAATAAAGTCACCACCTTTTTCTATTGTGAAATTATTCAACCATCAAATCAATTTCATTGTCCAGAGCTTTCTCAGCCTATATTTCCCTTTCTTAATTCCATCTTCTTTGCCCAAATGATAGCTATCTGTTGCATTCTCGAATAATGTCATTCCCTCCGCCAATTCTGATGCTCTGTATTCCTGTAACATCCTTTCTTACATGTTAGAACTACTTCACAACATCTTTCAACTAGTACCTGGCATTTCAGGACAAATATGAAAGCAAGATCCCAATGCCTTTCATTTCAGAATTTTGGTGAGCCATTACTACTTGAAGTAGCATACGTTCTTCTTTTATCTGAATCATATAAGCTTACAGGATGAAGTAATAATAATGATGATGGTGATGATGGCATTTACATAGTACTTTAAAGTTTACTTGACAAGAATAAGTTTTTATCCTCAAAACAATTTTGGGAAGCAGGTGCTATCATTATCTCCATTTTTCAGATGGAAAAACAGAGGCAGAAAGAGGTCAAATGACTTACCCACAGTCATATGGCTAATCAGTATTTGAAGATGGATTGGAACTCAAGTCTCTGATACCAGGTCCAGAGTTCTAGTCACTTGCATATTGCTTCTCACTTTCCTTTTCTCTCACTATATCTAATCTTCCCTCAACCCCTGCTGTACTTGACATTGGGAGATGGAAGTTCTAACCCCAGCTCTATAATCAACAAACTCTGATGACAAATCATTTCAGTGAGTCTTGGTTTATTCATTTGTAAAATGGGATTTGTAAAATAGTCTACTTATTCCATAGAGTTATTCTGAAGAAAGTGCTTTATAAACCTATCATTTTAGGATCAAGGGAGATAAATAAAGGTAAAGTGTTTGTCAAATTTTAAAGCATAAGAAATGTCAGCTAATGACTGTGAGAGAGTAATCATAAGATACAGCTTTCCTAGCCTTAAGGCTGCTACTTTTATAGAGACTGGGTCTGAATCTGTGATCTCAGAGTGAGGGAACTCCTCTTACCAAAGAAGAATTGTACCTTTTGTGCATTTTCTGTCCTTAAAAGTGTCAGGAGCATTGGAAGTTTCTGACTTGCTCAGACTCACCCAAACACTGTGTCAGAGGTAAGTTTTGAACCCAAGTTTCCCTGGCTTTGATGTTCACTATACTGCCTCTTATATGACTATCACAGAAATGAGTGCTGGAAGGACCCATTTTTTTATGTGATGACATTTTTTTATTAAAGCTTTTTATTTACAGAACATATGGGTAATTTTTTACAGTGACCTTTGCAAAATTTTCTGTTCCAAATTTTTCCCTCCTTCCTCCCACCTCCTCCCCTAGATGGCAGGTAGTCTAATATATCTTAAATATGTTAAAATATAAGATAAATCCAATATGTATATACTTATCTATACAGTTATCTTGCTGCACAAGAGAAATCAGATCTAGAAAGAGGGAAAAAAAAACAACCCAAGAAGGAAAACAAAATGCAAGGAAATATTCACAGAAAGAGTTAAAAGTGCTATGTTGTGGTCCACACTCAGATCCAACAGGCCTGTCCCTGGGTGTATATGGCTTTCTTCATCGTTGAACAATAGGAACTGGTTTTTATCAACCTCATTGTTGAAGAGAGCCAGGTCCATCAGAATTGATCATTGTATATATAGTCTTGTTGCTGTGCATAATGATCTCCTGGTTCTGCTCATTTCACTCAGCATAAACTCATGTAAGTCTCTCTAGGCCTCTCTGAAATCATCCTGCTGGTTCTTTCTTACAGAACAATAATATTCCAGGACGTTCATATACCATAACTTATTCAGCCATTCTCCAGTTGATGGGCATCCATTAGGTTTCCAGTTTCTTGCCACTACATAAAAGGCTGCCACAAACATTTTTGCACATGTGGGTCCCTTTCCCTCCTTTAATATCTCTTTGGGATATAGGCCCAGTAGAAACACTGCTGAGTCAAAGGATATACACAGTTTGATAACTTTTTGATCATAGTTCCAGATTGCTCTCCAGAATGGTTGGATCCATTCACAATTCACCAACAATGTATCGGTGTCCCAGTTTTCCCACATCCCCTCCAACATTCGTCATTATCTTTTCCTGTCATCTTAGCCAATCTGACAGGTGTGTAGTGGTATCTCAGAGTTGTCTTAATTTGCATTTCTCTGATCAATAGTAATTTGGAGCATTTTTTCATATGACTAGAAATAGTCTCAATTTCTTCATCTGAAAATTGTCTGTTCATATCCTTTGACCATTTATCAATTGGAGAATGGCTTGAATTCTTATAAATTTGAGTCAATTCTCTGTATATTTTAGAAATGAGGTCTTTATCAGAACCCTTAAATGTAAAAATGATTTCCCAATTTATTGCTTCCCTCCTAATCTTCTCTGCATTAATTTTGTTTGTACAAAAACTTTTTAACTTGATATAGTCAAAATTATCTATTTTGTGATTAATAATGATTGCTAGTTCTTCTTTGGTCATAAATTCCTTCCTCCTCCATAGATCTGAGAATAAACTATCCTATATTCTTCTAATTTGTTTAGAATATCATTCTTTATCTAGATCATGACTCCATTTTAACCTTATCTTGGTATATGGTGTTAGGTATGGGCCAATGCCTAGTTTCTTCCAAACTAGATTCCAATTTTCCCAGCAGTTTTTGTCAGGTAGTGAGTTTTTATCCCCAAAGCTGGGATATTTGGGTTTGTCAAACACTAGATTACTATAGTAATTGACTATTTTGTCCTATAAACCTAACCTATTCCACTGATCCACTACTCTGTTTCTTAGCCAGTACCAAATGGTTTTGAAGACAGCTGCTTTATAATATAGTTTTAGATCTAGTATAGCTACACCACCTGGAAGGACCCATGATATCAATTATCCTTTTTTGAGTGAAGACACTGAGGATTTTTTCTAATGACTTCACACTGAAGCGTGTGTTGGGAAGCAAGTATTTTTAAAAGGATAATATGTGATTGTGTATGTATATACACATATACATATATAAATATATATCATATAGTATATAAATATGCATAATATATAATGAAATAAATATATGTACACTGTATACATGATACACAATTTAAATAAATGTATATTCATATTATATATTTATTTTATTATATATTATTTTAATATATATATATTGCTATGTGAATAAAAGCTATTCTTATTTGGCTTTTTTGGAGCCAAACATCTTGAAAGAATTAGCTACTAGAAAACCCTCTTCTTGCTATTCATTTCCAACTTTGAGAAGGACCAGCTGTTTTCCTCCATCGGAGTGGTGGGACAGGGCTTCCAGTGAGAGCTAGGAAAGGAATAGAGACAGCACATAATGAAATGGTAGCATCAAGGCCCATCATTGGCCCCAGGCACCCAGCCTGATTCCTTCTCTGGCTCTTTATTTCTCTTGCATAAGCAGGTCAGTGCCTGGAAATTCACTCCCATGCCTGGCAGATCATTTTGAAATTCAGAATAAACCTTCAGCCTTGGACACCCCAGCAGCTTGTCAGGTCTCCCAGTTGTGTCATTTGAATCTTCATGAATAAGTAATAAGGCCTGATTTGGGATTTTTGACAACCTACCACTGCCAAACAGAGCTTGGGGGGGGGGGGGGGGGGGTAGAAACTTTGCTCTTTTAAGTGTTTTGTTGCCCTGACAATTCATTTGAATACAAAGATGCTATGGAATCACATTAGAATAATGTCCAGGCTGGGAGACCCAGGGATAAAAGGCAGGAAATTGCCTTATTCTTTATGCAGGACTCTTTCTACCCAGCTGACAATTCCTGGATAACTTGAGGAAACAGGCTATTAAGAAAACAAGTGGGTGATATTTCACCCAGGCTTTCTGCTTCCCTTGGCCATTATTGTTAGGAACACAGGGGACTGCTCTAATCATACTGCAGAGAGTCAATGCATGTTGAATTTTCCCCAATATTGAATTTTCATAATTGTTTCACAGGACACATGCTGTTCAGACTGGATAAATAGGTAGACAAATCAACAAAATAAAAATGCAGTACAATGAACGGATCATCTTTTCAAGGGCTCTTCCAAGGTTGTGTCTAAGGGATGCTCAGGGATTCTCATCTCTCATCTAAAGCCATATGGAAACAACTGTACAGGTCATCTAGATGAACCCATTCATTTCTAGAAGAGGAAACTGAGGTCTAAGGAAGCTGTGCTTCTGGCTTTTAACACCTCAGCTGCAGTCTTACCCTGGAATATGTATCTAGCTCTGTGGCTTTCTCACAATGAAACATCCCTCTTCCATTCCAGTTACCTTCTCCCTTGGTGAATTCCTCCAGGGGGGTCTCCATTTTATGAAAGGTTTCATTATGGGAGAAATCTCTTCTCTTTGAGTTCATGTGAGAGACTACTGATGCTGAATAAATCTCCCACATAGGGGGGATTTAGAGGTTAAAAAGCCAGGTTTTATTACACTTAAACACAACTTCAGGAAGTAGAAAAATACTCCTGAACAAAGATTAAGATTTTAATGAGGTTTTTTTTTTTTAAAGACAAAAGTTATATAAGAGAGGAAGAGAAATAATTTTTTACACACGGTAATCTCATTCATTCTCTTAAGCCATAAAAGTTGAACAAACTTAATTAAACAGATTTATAATCTCTTGTATCCCCTAAGGAAATAGATTTAGTTAGACAAACTCTTTAGGTAAACTAAGTCAGGTTACAGATTAACCTACATTTATAGGGTTCACAACAGGCTAATTAAGAGAGGAAATTTATGTGCCTCAAAGATAACTAGAGTCACATCTATAGAGGTGAAATCCTTTCTCAAATAAGGCAAGTCAAATCTCTTTTCGAAACCTTGGTTCTCTTTTTGGCCTCTTATCAGAAGACTGTTTGGGGCCTTAAGTAAATTTTCCTATCCCATATTTCAGAAAACTCAGTAACCTGCTAAATGACCTTGATCCCCACTTCCCCAAATAATAAAAATTAATAAAGAAAATTCAAAATAGAAAATTGTCATAGGACTAGACAACCCTCATTTCTGCTTGGCTATTTTTCTTTTTTTTTTTTTAATTTTTATTTTATTTGAATAACATATGTGTGGGTAATTCTTCAACAATAACCCTTACATAG
>JAJPUD010000038.1:584909-622186 GCA_023553655.1 Myrmecobius fasciatus | reverse complement strand
GAGTTTTCCCAGCAGTTTTTGTCAAATAGTGAATACTTATCCCAAAAGCTGGGGTCTTTGGGTTTATCAAAAACCAAATTGCTATAGTTATTGCCTAGTTTGTCTTGTGATTCTATCCTATTCCACTGATCGACTACTCTATTTCTTAGCCAGTACCAAATGGTTTTGATGACCGCTGCTTTATAATATAGTTTTAGATCTGGTACAGCAAGTCCACCATCTTCAGCCTTTTTTTTCATTAATCCCCTTGAAATTCTAGACCTTTTGTTTTTCCAAATGAACTTTGCTACTATTTTTTCTAGATCTGTAAGATAATTTCTTGGGAGTTTGATTGGTATGGCACTAAATAAGTATATTAGTTTGGGTAGTATTGTCATTTTTATTATATTCGCTTGTCCTACCCATGAGCATTTTAAGTTTTTGCAATTGACTAGGTCTGATTTGATTTGTGTGGAAAGTGTTTTGTAATTTAGTTCATATAGTTCCTGACTATCCCTTGGCAGATAAATTCCCAAATATTTTATACTATCAACAGTTATTTTGAATGGAATTTCTTTTTGTATCTCTTGCTGCTGAACTTTATTGGTAATATATAAAAATGCTGATGATTTATGTGGATTTATTTTGTATCCTGCCACTTTGCTAAAGGTGTGAATTGTTTCTAGTAGTTTTTTAGTTGAGTCTCTAGGATTCTCTAAGTATACCATCATGTCATCTGCAAAGAGTGATAATTTGGTTTCTTCACTACCTACTCTGATTCCTTTTATCTCTTTTTCTTCTCTTATTGCTAAAGCTAACATTTCTAATACAATATTAAATAGTAATGGTGACAGTGGGCAGCCTTGTTTCACTCCTGATCTTATTGGGAATGGTTCTAGTTTGACTCCATTACATATGATGCTTGCTGAAGGTTTTAAGTAGATACTACTTATCATTTTAAGGAAAAGCCCATTTATTCCTATACTCTCCAGTGTTTTTAATAGGAATGGGTGTTGGATTTTATCAAAGGCTTTTTCTGCATCTATGGAGATAATCATATGATTTTTATTAATTTGGTTATTAATATAATTGATTATGCTAATAGTTTTCCTAATATTGAACCAACCCTGCATTCCTGGTATAAATCCTACTTGGTCATGATGTATTATCCTGGGGATGACTTTCTGTAATCTTGTTGCTAAAATCTTATTTAAAATTTTTGCATCAATATTCATTAGGGAAATGGGTCTATAGTTTTCTTTCTCAGTTTTCTCCCTACCTGGTTTAGCTATCAGCACCATATCTGTGTCATAGAAGGAATTTGGTAGTACACCTTCTTTCCCTATTTTTTCGAATAGTTTATATAGTATTGGGATTAATTGTTCCTTGAATGTTTGGTAAAATTCACATGTAAATCCATCTGGTCCTGGAGATTTTTTCTTAGGGAGTTGATTAATAGCTTGTTCTATTTCTTTTTCTGAAATAGGGCTATTTAAATAATTTATTTCCTCTTCTGTTAATCTGGGCAATCTATATTTTTGTAGATACTCCTCCATTTCATTTACATTCTCAAATTTATTGGCATAAAGTTGGGCAAAGAAACTCCTAATTATTACTCTAATTTCCTCTTCATTGGAGGAAAGTTCTCCCTTATCATTTTTGAGACTAATAATTTGATTTTCCTCTTTTCTTTTTCTAATCAAATTAACTAAAGGCTTATCTATTTTGTTGGTTTTTTCATAAAACCAACTCTTACTTTTATTTATTAATTCAATAGTTTTCTTATTTTCAATTTTATTGATCTCCCCTTTAATTTTCAGAATTTCCAATTTAGTATTTAATTGAGGGTTTGTAATTTGGTCTTTTTCTAGCTTTTTTAATTGTAAGCCCAGTTCATTAATCTTCTCCTTCTCTGTTTTACGCAAGTAAGCATCTAGAGATATAAAATTACCCCTTATAACCGCTTTAGCCGAGTCCCACAAATTTTGGTATGTTGTCTCATTGTTGTCATTCTCCTGGATGAAATTTTCGATTGTGTCTATAATTTGCTCTTTCACCCATTCGTTCTTCAGGATTAGATTATTTAATTTCCAAATAACTTGTGGCTTATTTTCTCCTGGCCTTATATTACATGTGAGTTTTATTGCATCATGATCTGAGAAGGATGCATTTACTATTTCTGCTTTTCTGCAATTGATTTTGAGGTTTTTATGCCCTAACACATGATCAATTTTTGTATAGGTTCCATGAACCCCTGAGAAAAAAGTATACTCCCTTCTATCACCATTCAATTTCCTCCAGAGATCTATCATACCTAACTTTTCTAGCCTTTTGTTAACCTCCCTAACTTCTTTCTTATTTATTTTGGAATTTGATTTATCTAATTCTGAGAGAGCAAGGTTGAGATCTCCCACTAGTATAGTATTACTGTCTATTTCTCCTTGCATCTCTCTTAACTTCTCCTCTAGGAATTTGGATGCTATACCACTTGGTGCATATATGTTAAGTATTGATACTGCTTCATTGTCTATGGAACCCTTTAGTAAAATGTAGTTTCCTTCCTTATCTCTTTTAATTAGATCTATTTTTGTTTTTACTTGATCCGAGATAAGGATTGCTACCCCTGCCTTTCTTTGTTCACCTGAAGCATAGAAGATTCTGCTCCAGCCCTTTACCTTCACTCTGTATGTATCTCTATGTTTTAGATGTGTTTCTTGTAAACAACATATTGTAGGATTCTGGCTTTTAATCCAGTCTGCTACCCGCTTCCGTTTTATGGGAGAGTTCATCCCGTTCACATTCACAGTTAAAATAATTATATCTGTATTCCCTGCCATCTTATTTACCCAGAGTTATGATTTTCTCTTCCCTTTCCCCTCTCTCCCTTCCCCCCTCCCCAGTACTTTGCTCTTGAAGACCACCTCCCACCAATAATCCTCCTCCCTTTAGAGTCCCTCCCTCCCCTTTATACCTTTCCCCTAATCCTTCTATTAGTTTATCCCTTTCCTTTTCTCCCCTCCCTCCTACCTTCCCACAAGGAGGGTCAGTGCTTTCTTTGAAGCCAAATGTATCTGACTCTCTTAGAGTCCAATCTAATGAGAGTAAGGTTTACACAATACTCGTCACCCTCCCTTCTTCCCCTCAATTATATTAGATCTTCTATGTCTTTTTATGAGATTTTGCCTTATTTTACCTCCTATATTTTTACTTTATTTTGCCTCCTTTTCCCCCCTCCCCCCTTTTTCTTTTTCAGTATGGTATCCCTTCTACCTCTAATTTCTTTTCCATTATTATCAAAGAAAAATCAAATTATACTGCCATTCTTTAAAGGATACCTATAGTAGGAATATAGTTCTCAAGAGTTTTCCTTTTTACCTTTTTATGTTTCTCTTGAGTTCTCTATTTGGAGGTCAAATTTTTTGTTCAGATCAGGTCTTTTCATTAGAAATAGGTGAAATTCTCCTGTATCATTGAATGACCATCTTCTTCCCTGGAAGAAGATGCTCATTCTAGCTGGATAACTTATTCTTGGCTGTAATCCAAGTTCTTTTGCCTTTCGGAATATCTGGTTCCAGGCCCTTCGATCCTTCAATGTGGAAGCTGACAGATCCTGTGTAATTCTAATGACAGTTCCTCGGTATTTGAACTGTTTCTTTCTAGCTGCTTGCAATATCTTTTCCTTGGTGCGATAGTCCTGAAATTTGGCCACGATATTCCTTGGGGTTTTAATTTTGGGGTCTCTTTCTGGAGGTGATCGGTGAATTCTTTCAATGCCAATTTTGCCTTCTGATTCTAAAACATCAGGGCAATTCTCTTTCATGATTTCCTGGAGGATAGCATCCAGGTTCTTTTTTTCATCGTGGCTTTCAGGGAGTCCGATAATCCTTAAATTGTCTCTCCTGGATCTGTTTTCCAAGTCAGTTGTTTTTCCTAGGAGATATTTCATATTTTCTTCTATTTTTTCATTTTTTTGTTTTTGTTTAACTGATTCTTGAAGTCTTATTGAGTCATTTACTTCTATTTGTTCAATTTTAATTTTTAGAGTATTATTTCCTTCAGTTATCTTTTTTAGCTCCTTTTGTAGCTGGCCAATTGAATTTTTGGATTCAATGCATTCTTTTTCCATTTTGCCAGTTTTATTTTTCAGTGAATTGTTGTCTTTTTCCAATTCACCAATTTTGTTTTTCAGTGAATTGTTGTCTTTTTCCAATTCACCAATTTTGTTTTTCAGTTCACCATTTTTATTTTCCAGTGAATTGGTGATTTTTTCCAATTCACCAATTTTTTTTTTTCAGTGAACTGTTTTCTTTTTCCAATTCACCAGTCCTATTTTCCAGTTTTTGATATTTCTGTTGCCCTGATCTCAATTTATTTCCCCATTCTTCTTCTAGCTCTCTTTTGAGATTCTTAATGCAATCATCCAGGTAAGCCTTCTGAAAGGGAGACCAACTTAAGTCTGCCTTTGTGGCTTCATCTGGGATTGTTTTCATAATGTCAGGATCTGGGGACTGTTCTATTTTTTCTCCGTAAAAGCTTTCTATGGTGAGAGCTCTCTTCTGCTTCTTGCTCATGATTTAAAGTTGGGATATTGGTCAAAAGCCGAGAAAACTGCAACAATTTATATTGCCCTGGGGCAGTTTGCCGAGTTGACTTCCGGTCTGAGGCTGGTCGGGCTAGATTTGCACCAGGACCACGTTTTCAGCTTTTCTCAATCCACCCCCTTCCAAAGGCAGATCTGCCAAAGCACCTGCCCGCAAGCAGAGCAAAGTGGCCCAGGCGTCTCCCAGGGGCTTCCTGGGTGCCCAAAATCCGCCCCTCTATCGCAGCCCTGACTTCCGCCCCGGCTGGAGTCCGATCGCGACCGGAGGCCGATTTCCCCTGAGGCTAACCTTCTCCGGAGTTCTTTCAAGGTAGATCTTTTATAGAAGTGCGTTGTAGTCCAAATGCTTGGTGAGGACCTCACTCAGCAACCAGTTTTAAGGCTTACTTTCTGGATTTGAGGGAATGTTGGAGGGAGTTCACAGAGAAAGCTGTCCGCAGTTCGCCATCTTGGCTCCACCCCTGCTTGGCTATTTTTCAGACTTTCTCAACATCAACACAAGTCCCTGAATGACTTCTACCTGTCCCATACACTATCTCTCCCTTTTTAAATGGGCTTCCCCCATTAATATGTAAACCCTTTGAGGGCAAGAACTGGACCTTTTTGCATGTATTTGTATCCCAGCCCTTAACATCATGCCTGATATGGAGTAAGACATTAATGGTAATAAATAAATTTGATTGCTTTACTTTGGCAGAAAATGTAAGTAATTTGCCCAGAGTCATGCAGCTAGTATCTATGGAAATCCAGGCTTTCCTGTCTCTGAATGATCTAATTTAATCCTCTCATTTTCCAGAGGAAGAAATTTTGGCCCTAAAAGGTTAAATTCTTTGGCAAAGGTCATATAGGAGAAGGGAATGCAACCAATAAGAAATAACCTGAAGTAGGAATGGAATTCCCTCATTAATTCAACAACAGTACCTTGCTTTATTCAGGAATTTAAAGTTTGCCAAGAAGATGTCATCAAAACCATTTGCTTCTGGCTAAGAAATATAGTTGTCAATCAGTGGAATAGATTAGGTTCACAAGACACAATAGTCAATGACTATAGTAATCTAGTGTTCAATAAACTCAAAGACCCCAGCTTTTGAAATAAGAACTCACTATTTGAAACAAATTGCTGGGAAAATTGGAAATTACTATGGCAGAAACTAGACATTGAACCACACCTAACACCCTATACGAAGATAAGGTTGAAATGAGTTCATGATTTAGACATAAAGAATGATACTATAAGTAAATTAGTTGAACAAAGGATAGTCTATCTCTTAGATCTATGGAGAAGGAAGGAATTTGTGACCAAAGAAGAACTAGAATACATTATGGAATGCAAAATGGATAATTTTGATTATATTAAGTTAAGAAGTTTTTATACAAACAAAACCAATGCAGACAAAATTAGAAGGGAAGCAACAATCTGGGAAAACAATTTTATATCCAAGGGTTCTGATAAAGATCTCATTTCTAAAATATATAGAGAACTGACTCAAATATAGAATTCAAGCCATTCTCCAATTGATAAATGATCAAAAGATATGAACAGACAATTTTCAGATAAAGAAATTAAAACCATTTATAGTAATATGAAAAAATGCTCTAAATTGATTTATGAAATATGAAAATGCTCTATATTGATCAGAGAAATGCAAATTAAGACAACTCTGAGGTACCACTATATTCCTCTCAGATTGACTAAGATCACAGGAAAAGATAATGATGAATGTGGGAGGGTGTGTGGGAAAACTGGGACACTAATACATTGTTGGTGGAATTGTGAACTGATCCAACCATTCTGGAGAATAATTTAAAACTATGCAAAAGGGGCTATCAAACTGCATATCCTTTGATCCAGCAGTGTCTCTACTGGGCCTGAATACCAAAGAGATCTTAAAAGAGGGAAAGAAACCTGCATGTACAAAAATGTTTGTGGCAGCCCTTTTTGTAGTGCGAGAAACAAAAAAATGAATAGATGCCCATCAGCTGAAGAATGACTGAATAAGTTATGGTATATGAATGTCATGGAATATTATTGTTCTATAAGAAAAAATCAGCAGAATGATTTCAGAGAGGCCTGGAGAGATTTACATGAACTGACACTGAGTGGAGTTAGTAGAAACAGAAGATTGTTTATTATTATACATGGCAAGATTATACAATGATCAATTCTGATGGATGTGGCTCTTTTTAATAATGATATGATTCAGACCAGTTTCAATGATCTTGTGATGGAAAGAGCCATCTACACCCAGAGAGAAGAGTGTGGGGACTGAGTGTTGATTGCAACATAGCATTTTCACTTTTTGTTGTTGTTTACTTGCATTTTATTTTCTTTCTTATTTTTCCCTTTTTGATATGATTTTTCTTGAGCAGCATGGTAATTGTGAAAACATAGAAGAACTGCATGTTTCATATATATTGGATTATTTGCCATTTAGGGGAGAGGGTGGGAGCAAGGGAGGGAAAAAATCTGGAACACAAGGATGAATATTGAAAATTATCTATGCATATGTTTTGAAAATAAATAGCTTTAATTAAAAAAGCCAAGTTCCCAAGAAAAGCAACTAAGCAGAGTGGACAATGTAGTGGAGTTTGGAATCAGAAAGCTCCAGGTTCAGATCCTGCCTCAGAAATATACTAGATGTTTGAATTTGGACAAGTATTCCTAGGCAACAATCTAAACATATTTATAGAGGAGTTGGTAATCAGCCAAAATAGAAGAACTTTCCATATTGCCAGTTCACAAGAAAAGGTTTGCAAAGTGCTTTAATCAATGAATAAATAAATGTCTACTTCATGCCAGGTTCTGTGATAGGTGTTGGGGGTGCATGAGACATAAATTAAATCATTCTTGTCCTTAAGGAGCTTATGTTTTATTTGGGAATATAAATGTGCATGAACAAACATAAAATACATATAAGGACTTTTTTTTTGGAGATGACGGCATTGGCAGTTTTGGCTTGATATAATACTCTCCTTAATGTAGGAAATTGAGTGGTACAGAGGATAGAACTCAATCTGGAGTCATGAAAACCTGAATTCAAATCCAGCCTCATACAATTAATAGTTGTGTGATCTTGGACAAGTTACTTACTTCTTTTTATTTCAGTTTTCTCATCTATGAAATGGGAGTAGTACCTCTCTTCCAGAGTGGTGGTAAGGATCAAATGAGATAATATTTTGCTCAATGCCTGGCACATGGTAAGTGCTATATAAATGCTTTATTTTTTCCTCCTCTCCTTTCCTGTCAGCTAAGAACAAGTAGCATTATTTCCACTTTATAAGTCAGGAAATGGAGTCCTAAGCCAATCCTAATATTTTATAAAGGTAAAAGCCAAAGGCTAGAAAACAGGCAATAGGCCTACATAGTCTTGCAAGGTCATGCCCACTTTGAGCATCCTGGAATTGTCCTACTGTAATCCCGTGCTCATTTCTGCCATGCTTTTACTTTTAGTATCATGCACAGAATGGTCAGAGTAGAAATGATAGGATTGAGTGATCAATAGTGATCAATAGGATCAATAGTAATCAATAGACTACTGGTGGTGTAACAAGGGTATTCTAAGGGGATAGAGGAGCAAACTCCATTGCCAGATGTCCTTCTCAGAGTCATTGTATCAAACCAGACAGCTCAGAAACTCATAGATTTAGAGCTTTCAGGGATCTTAGAGCCCAAGCTAGAGTGTGTTAGAACCAACTTTGGGGCTGATTGTTAAATTTTCAATATATTTCCACTTCAGAAATCAGCAAATCAGGGATTGGTTTCTTACTTTGTTAATTTCTAGACTTAAGAAAGTAGAAAAAAGTTTCCAGAGAGCTGTTTGTTAAACATTTAACAGCACAATCCCAATTAATAGCAGAATTGGAATTTGAACTCTTCTAGATAGTGCCATAGAACATAGAGCATCAGGCCTAGAATCAGGAAGACTCATTTCCCTGAACTCAAATCTACTCTCAAACACTTAGTATCCATGTGAACCATAGCAAGTCATTGGTTTGCCTCAGTTTCTTCATCTGTCAAATAATCTGGAGAAAGAAATGGCAAATCATTACAGAATTTCTGCCAAGAAAAACTCAAATGGAATCACAAAGGGTTGAACATGATTAAGTGACAATAATAACAACTTTTGGCCAAAAATCTCATGGGAGATTTCTTGGATGGGAGCATGGGAGGGAAAACATGGGATAGGAGGAAAAGTTAGACAGGAGGAAAGCAGGGGTAAAAGAAACAAGTGATGGTGGGGACTGGGGGTGAAGCAGGGGAAGATGGGTGAAACAGGAGGTCCTACTAGTACCTACTAGAAGCCTAAGAGTTGAAATGACCAGCAAGATGATTTCAGAGAGGCCTGAACTGATGCTAAGTGAAATGAGCAGAACTAGGAGATCATTAAACATGGAAACAACAAGATTTCATGATGATCAATTCTGATGAATATGGCTCTCATCAACAATGAGATGATTCAGGCCAGTTCCAATGATCTTGTGACCAAGAGAGTCATCTGTACTCAAAGAAAAGATTGTGGGAACTGAGGGTGGATCACAACATAGCATTTTCACTCCTTTTATTGTTGTTTGCTTGCATTTTGTTTTCTTATTTTTTCTCCTTTTTGATCTCATTTTTCTTGTGCAGCTTAATTGTGGAAATATGTATAGAGGAATTGCACACGTTTAACACATATTGGCTCACTTGCTGATTGGGGGAGGAGGTGAGGGGAAGGGAGGGAAAAATTAAAACACAGGGTTTTGTTGGGGTGAATGTCAAAAATCTATGTATATATATTGAAAACAAAAAACGTACTAAAAAAAGAAGCCTAAGAATCAAACGCTAATTCAATTCAAAAAACATTTAAACACCTACTGCATACAAAGTACTGTACAAGGCACTGAAGATACAAGATATTGGTGGGCACTCCTATTCGCCCCAAAAGAAACTAATCCCTAAGAATTTATGTCTCAAAGAATTAATATCTTACTGAGAGAAATAAAACAAATATAAAAGAAAACAACTACAAAGTATATCCAAAGCAAAGTATTTCTGGACTTTAAAGAGCAAAATGTAGTAATGTGACTTTTATCTATCATAATTTAGGCATTACTAGTTTTTCTAGATAACAGAAGTTTACCTGTTTAAAAGCATCAAAACTTTCTTTTAATCTTACCCCTCTGGATAGATATTTTCTTAAAATATATCTCACCTCTTGTTTCCTCAGCAGATTACACTGAATATTATTTAATTTTCTATTGATCATTATAGGATGGTGCAGTGAAAAAATACATGGTTTGACAGCAGAAGATGCTGGTATGTGTACCGACCCTATTTTTCTTCTGTGTATATGACACATAATTTCTGGTCTTTGGTTTCTCAACTATAAAAAGGGGACCTTAACTATATCCTTTCCAACTCTAAATCTATGCTCATTATAATTATTTCACCATAAGGTATGATGGGCTTTTCAATTTCGCAGGGCTTAGGATGTAAGGTTTCAGTTTGGGAAAGCACCTTGAGATTCAAAGCACTAACTAGGATTATGTCCATGGAAGTCTTACAAATCCCATATTAGGAACATGCAGCATGAAAGATGCTCTCAAATCACTTCTGTAAAACACAGTTATCTGGGAGGATGAAAAGGAGACAGAAGCCTTAGAACATCATGAGCTTGTTCTTCCATGATGGTTGAGTAGCAGGATGTGTTCATCTGGGGGATGGCAGCTGGATATGAAGAGGTACCTTTTGGCCATTTCATATTTTTGTTCATTTTTTTAAGAACCAGGTGTTAACAGTTGTTTCTATGCTTTTGAAGAAAACTGTCAGCATCCTCTACATTTTGGCAGTCTGGGGAAAAGCTCTTATTGTTCTTCCCTTGTTAAGCCTGTATTAAAAGCTTATCTGTCACAGTTTTTAAAATATTTCTTGATATGGAAACTGAGGCCCAAAGAAGGGAAATATCTTGTCCAAAGTCACTGCAGAGATGGAATTCAATTTTAAACCCTTTCCAGAACTTTCTTTTATGCGAAGCTGACCTGCCTGTCCCTTCATTGCTTTGTTTTGAATTCTTCTGTCTGCTTTGTAAAGCTTTTCAAAGTCAAAAGCTTATCCATGAAAGCACAAGAAACTGATTTCTTTTTTTTTAAATATGTTAACCTCTAATCTTAGTCCAGCCTTTATTGTGAAGATTCAACCAAATTCTAATCAAATGTGGACTTTAAAAAGAAGTTTGATGTTTTGGGCCTTTCTATATGATCCTTCTCCCCCAATCTAGGTTTGTTTGGAGCGGGAGGATAAAATAAGGTGATTTTCATGGTTTTCTTATTCCAGATCTCCATGGAAGAACTATCCTCTTACTCCTCAACATCATTTCTTCCTCTATCATCAACTTTGCCAGTTTTATTCCCCTTCAGGAATCATAACAAATCAATTTGGAGTTTGTATCTCATTGTGGACATGAGATCAAATGTTGGAAAATCGACTTCATTGTAGCAGCCTTCAAGCCTTAGGTCAAGTACTAGTTCCATTTGAGAAAACAACCACTTCCCTACAAAAGGAAACATCTGAGACTTCTTGTCTAGGGTAGATGTTGTCTTGCGTTCCAAGTATTCTTAGCCGTGATTCAGAAATTACCACGGAGCAATCACTTTCCAGTGCTCTAAGTCAGGTGTCAAATGTGGAGTGTACCAGTGTGGTCTGAATCAGATTAAAATGTAATTGGGAAATATTTAGCAAAATAAATAAGAATGCAATAAAACAATAATATTACATTTTAAAACTAAATCAATATGTAGTCTGCAGCATCCTTATGTATGAATTAGTGGCCTAATTCTATTTGCATTTGATAGCACTACTTTGGAAAACTCTCTAAGGCTTGAAGATGCTGATTCTATCCTATCTTTCTGGATCTTCTTCTACTGTCTGGGTATCTTTGGCCCACTGTCTTGTTGACCTCCAGCTTCTGTGCACTGCCAGACTCCTGATTGTCTGGTCCTAATTTCCCATTCTTTCTTCTTGGTTCCCCATTGTCTACATTCAGCATGTTAACAAGAAGTGTCTGTCTCCTGGACTCTGAAGTCTTGCAGTCTTATGGATCACTCCCTTTTATTCTTGGCATCTTTTTGACCAAATGGGAGGCTTGACTCGATTATTTTTTCAATCTCTTCTGGCTGAAGGCAGCTTGATGGGGTCCAAAGAACATTGGACTTAGGGTCAAAAAAAAAAAAAACAACCCACAAACCTGTTCCAAGTCCTTATTCTACCACTTACCAGACATCTCACCAGAGTCTTTTTTTTTCTTATTTTCCTGGTGATTTCCTTGTCTGCTCAAAGGAGGTAATGATATTTTCACTATCTCACAGGACTCTTGTATGAGAAGCAAATGGTAAATAGTGATGGGCTACATACACGTGACTTTTCTTGTTACTGTTATTATTAGACTAACTCTTAAAAATGCTACAGTTTTATGATTCCATGATTTGAGTCCATTAAGACCAGAGAATATCAACCCTCCTATAACATTTATTCTAAAACAATACCAACTAAAACTCTTGGCTTACATATATTACAAAAAAATGGGTGTAGAACTGAGCTTTCTGAAGTGTGTCCACTTCAGCTCTCATACTAAGAAGATTTGTGAGATGGTGGTAGGTCATATTTGTTCTTTGTGAGGTTTTGATCAGCTTCATTTTGAAAAGAGATCACTTACCAGAGCAGTTTGTGATCATTAGTGGGAGACAGCCCTTCAGTGTTAGAAAAAATTACTTAACATTATTGTCAGGCTCACTGACCACATGTGGCCTTGATTATTTGGACATGTCAGTAGCTGATAGGGCTTAGAAAATATTATGCCAGCTTTTATTCTTTCATTTATTTATATATTTTTCTATCGATTTATGTGCTTGTTCATTTGTTTACCTCTGTTTATTTATTTATTTGTACCTGCTTATTTATTTGTCTATTGGCCATCTATTAATGAAGATGTATCCATTTGCTTACTTATTCATCTATTTGTTCTAGTTATTTGTTCAGCTGTATTCTATTTATTCATTTGTTTACTTATTTATTTATCTCTACTTATCTGTCAACTAATTTATTCATAAATTCTTTCATTTGCTTACTTATTCATTCAATCATTATCTATTTATTTATCTCTATCTACTTATCTGTTTGCTTATCTATCAATTAATTTATTCATAAATTCTTTCATTTGCTTACTTATTCATTCAATCTTTATCTATTTACTTATTTATCTATCTCTACTTATCTGTTTGCTTATCTGTCAATTAATTTATTCATAAATTCCTTAATTTGCTTACTTATTAATTCAACCATTATCTATCTATCTATCTATCTATCTATCTATCTATCTATCTATCTATCTATCTATTTATCTATCTATCTATCTATCCATCTATCCATCTATCTTCCTATCTAGTGAGACTGGGATTTATTCTCTCCCAAGCTAGTGTAGTGACCATTTGTGGCTTGATCCCCCAAATAATCAACACACATTTTTTAACCAACTCTTTTTTTTTTTGTCCTGGCTTAGTTCTCTCCTCCTTAGGTAGACTGGTAGTTCTCCAGTCCTAGGGGTTCACCAAATTGGTGTCAGATTTAGCACAACATCAACTTTAGTTCCACTACTACTGTGGAAATTCCTCAACCCAAGGTACTGCCTGCCTCAGCCTCCCCAGCATCAAAGACCACTCCAGGTGAGTATCACCATGTCCTCTATAAAAGATAATGTTTTAAAGAGTCCCACATCATATAGATTTTGATTAAAAGTAAATCATTCCGTGTTATGGAATATTATTGTTCTGTAAGAAACAACCAGCAGGATGATTTTAGAGAGGCCTGGAGAGACTTGCATGAACTGATGCTGAGTGAAATCAGCAGAACCAGGAGAACATTATACACAGCAACAAGACTATATATACAATGATCAATTCTGATGGACCTGGCTCTCTTCAACAATGAGGTGATTCAAACCAGTTCCTATTGTTCAGTGATGAAGATAGTCATATACATCCAGAGAGAGGCCTGAGGGAACTGAATATGAACCACAATGCAGCATTTTAAGACTTTCTGTGAATATTTCTATGCATTTTGTTTTCCTTCTTAGGTTGTTTTTTTTTTTCTTCTCTTTCTAGATCTGATGTTTCTTGTGCAGTAAGATAACTTTATAGATATGTATACATATATTGGATTTGTCATATAATTTATCATATTTAGCATGTATTAGATTACCTGTCATCTAGGGGTGGGGGTGGGGCGAAGGAGGGGAAAAGCTTGGGGAAAAAAAAGTTTTTTGTTTTTTTTTTTTTTTTTTTGCAAAGGTCAATGTAGAAAAATCACTCATATGTTTTGTAAAGAAAAAAAAAAAAAAGTTAAGTCATTCAGGGCTGACTTCCTGTGTTCCCAAGGAAGGGATAGATCAGGGAGACTTAACATTTTTCATGTGTCCTGTACCATTGTAAAAGTCTGATGAAGCATATGGGATTTTGTTTAGAATATTATTTTTAAACATTAGGAAAAAAACATGTGAAATTGCAGTTAGAGATTAATGAAATTGAAGATGTAATTATTTTTGCTAAATTCATAGACCCCCTCCAGAAATTTGTCCACATACCACTTTGAGGTTTTTGGATTCCCAGTTAAGAACTTCTGATCTTTCTTCTATGCCAGATTTATCTGTCTTGAGTTATATTTTCTTTAAGTCTAGCTACAGGTGAGCCAGTCAGACTAGTACATTAACAACTGTTAAAGGTTTAATGTATTTTTTTTCTCAGCTGTTCCATTTATTTACATTTTAATAGGTACATTTAAAATTTAAATGAAGGAGGGATTCTAAGAGGGAGGATTTCAGACTGGGTGATAAGGAGAGAATTGTGGTAGAAGTGGGTCCTTTTTAGGGAATTTGATTGTTCTATTAAGCACAAAACCAATCTTAGAATTTGAAGAGTATATGTAAACTGGAAAGAATCACAGAGTAGAGGAATGTAGTTTAGCCAATTGAGGTCAGAAGCCAGGTTTGTGGACTTGAGTGTATTTGGATAGGTCATTCAATTTCTGTGAGCTTGTTTCCATACTAGAAGGGATTAGATTAGACAATGTATTTATTACACACTTACCCTATACAAGGCTCTGTGTTAAATAAACATTGGGGTATAATTAACAAGAAAAACTTTGTACCTTCAGGAAACTTCCAATATAATGGAGGAAAAATTATGTAAAAGAAGCTAGATAGAGGGGAAAGAAGGAGAGAGGGAGAGCAGAGAAGTAATTTGGAGAGTCAGGAGCTGACCTGACCCATGGTTGGATGGATCCCTTCTAAAATGGACATTCCTGGTGTGAACTTACCAATAGGAGGAGAGAGATGCAAAGATGGAAGTGTTGCCAGTGTTAGAAAGCTAGAAGTGGGACAGAAGTGGAGAAATGGGCTAGCACTTCAAGCTGAGTTGAAAGTAGCTACGTAGTGGACTGGAAGTTAGGAGATCTAGGTTCTAGGCTTGGTTTTCTCAATAGTAAGTTGTGCAATTTTGGAAAAATCATTTATTTTCTCTGATCCTTAATTCTTATATCTGTAAAGTAGGGATACGGGTGTAATACTTATATTTTCTACATACTTCAAAGAATTATTTCAAGCATAAGTCATAAGATTGTGTGAAACACTTCATAATTATAAAATTAATGTCTTTAGGTTGTTCAGTTGTTTTAGTCATGTCCAAGTCTTTGTGACCCCAGTTGGGATTTTCTTGGAAAAAAAAAATTGGTTTGTCATTCCATTCTCCAGCTCATTTTATAAGTAAAGGAATTGAGGCAAACGGGGTTAAGAGACTTGTCCTTGATCATACAGCTAGTAAGAATCTGAAATCAGATTTGAACTTAGGGAGATGAGTCTTCCTGACTTCAAGCCCAGCACTCTATCTGTTGCACTACTCACCCACCCCAATGAAAACTATTAAGTACTATGTAAATAATGATAATTCCATTCAGTCTAACAAGGAACCTACTCTGTAAGGCCCCTATAAGAGATACAAAGGTAAAATGTAAAACAGCCATTGACTTGGGGGTGGAATTGGAGATATTTGATGTAAACAAAAAATTGCACAAATGATTATTTGAATATCAACAAGTAGAGGGGATGAGAAAATATTTCCTGTCAAATATGACACGTGAGCTGGTCTATACTAGAGATTTTAAGAGATGCAGGTAAGGATGGAGTTCATTTTAGGTATAGGAACAGCCCATGCAGAAAGTATGAAGAGAGAAGATGGAACATCAACTTTAGGAGATGGTAACTAGATCAATTTAGCTGGACCATAGTGTGCATAAAGGGGGAGAGCATGACATAAATTAAGACAAGTAGAGTTGAAGTCAAATTAAGAAAAATCTGGGGCAGCTAGGTGGTGCAGTAGATAGAGCACCAGCCCTGAAATCAGGAAGACCTGAGTTCAAATCTGGTCTCAGACACTTAACACTTCCTAGCTGTGTGACCCTGGGCAAGTCACTTAATCCCAATTGCCTCAGCAAAAAAAAAAAAATTAAGAAAGATTTTAAATGATTTAAGCTCATATCATGATTTAAGGTTTCTTCATCCTTCCCCTCTAAAAAAATTCGTTAGAGGGGCAGCTAGGTGGCGCAGTGGATAAAGCACCAGCCCTGAAGTCAGGAGGACCTGAGTTCAAATCTGGTCTCAGGCACTTAACATTCCCTAGCTGTGTGACCCTGGGCAAGTCACTTAACCTCAATTGCCTCAGCAAAAAGCAAAAAAAAAAAAATTAGTTAGAAAGGATAGATGTGAATTATAATTATCATTATAACCACAGTGATGTGGGTCAGGGTTAGTGGGGGAGTATATTCTGGAATTCAGGTTTTAGAGAAAGTGACAGACCTGGCGTAGGGAATATACAAAGCTCTATCAGAACCATAAGGTCCTTGGTAGCTTGATGAGGGTTGCCTAAGAGAGCCTGAATTATTGTAAACAATCTAGAAACCTAGCTACTCCTAGAGGTAAACTGGGGTATCCCTGAGAGGATTATAAGTGGACCTTTTGATTTTGATTAGGCCTTTTTATTCTTTAAGTGGATTTTTATTACAGTCCTACACCCTTGGTTGAAGCCTGGGATAGAAATCTTAGCTGAATTCTTTGCATTGACAAAACTATCATAACTCCACCATCACTATATCCAGTCAGAAAGCCAATATAGTATGCTGAAATTGTATTTCCCTTATAAAAAAAGCTAACTGTATCTCACAACCTGACTAACTTTTTAAGGTTAGCCTGCCAATCAATGTCATAATCTTCCATTTGCCATGTCTTGCATCTTTCTCCTTGTTGTGGCTAACTGCTTTTAAGGGTTAGTCCACTTGCTAAGCATAACAATGGCTAAAGTCTAAGTCCCTAAATCCTATTTAGGGTTAGACAGACCTCCAGAGGTCAGGATTCCTTAGGACCTTGCCAAGCCTTAAAGGCCTTTTCTTCCTCAATGGCATCTTCCCCCTGGTTAATTGTGAGTTCCACTTAGAGAACTAACTTGTCTTTCATCTTGTTAATTGCTAATACCCCTTTTCTTTCTTAAAAAACCCTTATGGTTTTAGTAGCATAATAAAATCTTTGATTTGAAGAAGATCAAAGCCTACAAATTCTTTTGAGATACCTCATGATATTGGCCTGTAATTCCATATACTTTTGCGGTCCAACACTCCTGAATCCCAACATTTGGTGAACTTTATAGGGAGTTCTGAAACCCTAATATATTTTTGAGGGGGGTTCAGCATCCATGTACCCTAGCATTTGGCAGATAACTCCAGCAAAGCACTGATTATGGACTCAAAAGACCTACACTCAAATCCTGAGTCTGCAAGCTTGAGTTAAATCAAATAGTGGGCTTCCATTTGCTTAAAGATAAAATGAAGTGATAAAGGGGTTCTTAATGTGAAGTTAATGAAGTTGTTTTAAAAATGGTATTTTGGCATAATTGTTTTCCTTGGTAATTCTCTGTATTTTATATTATGTATTTAAAAACTTTATTCCAAGAAGGGTTCATAGGGTTTACTAGACTGTGCCAAAGGGCTCCATTGATTTAATAGATCTGTGTCCCCTGATCTTTGTGAGGGTGAGCCACCTGGCCTGGGGAAATTCCTAAAAATGATCCCCACCCACATGAATCTCCCTTGAGAAAGCTATCTGGTTCCCATGAGAATCTCCCACTCCCAATTGATCTGAGAATTTCTTTGGTCTGGGAAACAGTCACTATCCTTTATTGAATTGAAAATTAGCCCTTAATCACTCCCTAGACCCAAACCATAGAAGACTAATAAAAAATGACTCTGTACCCCAAACCTTTGCTAATTCCTATCAAAATTTGGCCCACTACAAAAATAATTTCTCAATGAATAAACCCTTTTTTTTTGCCAAAAACTTTCTGCAGATTGGGACTGTGAATTCTTTCACAAAAATCTGCAATACCATTAGAGGGACCCCATCACTGTTAGAGTATCTCTCACCCCTCATTTCCCACACCTCAACACCATGACACTAAAAAGCTGAAGAACTCTTGGACTAGATGCTCTAAAAGGTCTATTTAATGTCTAAATTCTATGATCTCTAGAGGAAGGGCCTTACAAGGGAGGGGCAGGGGAATGGAGAGAGCAGACCAGAAGTGGGAATAATTCCGGGGAATGTGGGGAGGATGTTCTGCCCAGAGGACAGGACTACTCTAAGGAGAACTAAGAGGCAGAGGCATGGAGGGAGCAGACTGCTTCACTGCTTTCTAGCTTAGGCTACCAGCTAGATCCAATCAGTCACAGGAGGAAGAATTGTTCTTCCTTCTGAAGCATCGACCCTGGGGCCAGGAATGGTGTGGGAAACTCAGAAGGGTCTCTGCCTGTGTTCTGCATCAGGGGGTTGGTCTCCCAGGCCTTCCTTGGAGCACTAAATCTACCTAATTGATTTGAAAGGCCCCAGGGGGGTAAACAGCCTGTTAGTTCACTGCTGTTAATAAAGGATGTGACATTTATGTACCAAGATGAGGAATGCAGAGTGAATAGAAAGTAGACTCCAGGTATTCCTTGATAATAATTATCATGGGGTACCAGCCTGCATCTATTGCTCATCATGGGGGAGAATTCTGGTACTAGCTCTTTGGATAGTTGACTAACTGTTGGGGTCCTCTCTTTACTCCTTTGCTTGTTCTGGTGCCTCTGATTCTCTCAAAGGAAACCAGGACTCTGTTACTGCCCATTAGCTATTCTATTTTCTTGTTGCAAATGTTTTTTTTTTCATCCTTTCCCAAGATTTATTAAGATAATAGATCTAAATATAAAGCTAAAATAGAGGAGCTCTTAGAAGCCATTTAATTCAATTTATATATTTTATAGATGAGTAAACTGAAGCTCAGAGAAACTTCTGTGTGTGTATATATATGTGTGTGTGTATATATATATATATGCTGTGTGATCTCATGTATACACACATATACACACATGTGTATGTGTATATGTGTGTATTTGTGTATATATAGTGAATATATGTAAATATGTATGTGTATATGTGCACACATGTGTGATCTCAAATATATACATGTATGCACATGCACGTAAATATTTGTATATGTGCATATATGTTGTGTGATCTCTGATATAGGCATACATACATGCCCATATGTATATGCATACATATGCACATATGTACACGTGTGTATTGTGTAGTGTGAACATGTGTGTGTATGTGTGCATATATGTAGATGTGTATATACCTGTGTGACCTTAGGCAAATCAGTTATGTACTCTAGGAAATTTTCTGAGACTATATGTTACAATAAAGATGCTGACTTGCATTGATAGGAGAGTATTTCCAAATCTGGAAATTCTCAATATCAATGAAATCACAGATTTATTCCCAATATTTTCCTTTTCTTCCAGTCCACCAGAAGACTGCCATCCCAAATGACTGAATGACCATACATAAGGACAGAGCTACATGATTCCTCATGAACATGTCATGGGAAGCTTTCCTCACATTGGACCTGAAAATTCTAAGAATTGTCTGTCTCTTCCTTAGCTTGTTCACAAGAATGTCATGTGGGCTGGGATTCAAAATTCATCTCTTGCTTCATTCTTATCTATATTTCCTGTTACTGGCTCCAAGGAGGAAATTAAATTGATCTGGTTAGATTTGCTTTTTGCAAAGCCATGTTGGTGCTGTCCAAGAGAAAAGAGCACTTCCAGAAATATTCTAAGTGTTCCCAGCACCTGGGAGAGGAGGTTTTGCAAAAAAGATTCAGAGGCAATTCAAGCAGAATTATACTGTGATGTGGATGGGTGGGACTCTAAAATTTCTAACCAAACATTCTCTTCCAAGTCACTCCATTGCCCCCAGGGCAATTCTACAGAGAAGAAAACTGAGACTTAGAGAGAGCTAAGGTCTTGCACAAAGATGAAAAAAGAATTAGTGATAAAGGCAAGATATAAACTCATGCTCCTTGTTTTAGTCAAGAACCCTTTCACTGGAGTTCTGATGAACATGTTCTTAAATCAGGAATATAATATAGTTTCCATTTGGACAACAATTTGATTTGATTCTGCCTGATTTAGTACTTTTAAACAATACAAAGATCTGGTTCTAGTTTGAAATAGTTCCTTAGGCAGTTCTTGTTATTGTTTTTTAAAATCAGATTTTATATTGTTTATGGTTCAGGGAAAAAGTCATATTTTACTTCATTGAAGGTCTTCAGGCAGGGGAAAGATAAGTATTTGTCAGGTACATTACAGGGGGAATTTCTTTTTTGGTGTAGATTGCAATTAATAACCCTCAAGGTTTCTATAGTGTCGAAACTCCTGGGATTTGATGATTCTGTGATGTATGAATGAGGGCTATAAGATAAATCAACAAGTATTCATTACATGCCTACTTTTTTTCTGGAACTTTGCTAATTTCTGGAGACAAAGAGACAAAAGTAAAAGAAAATACCAAGAAAATAAAAAGTAAGTACAAGATAAATACAGAGGGAGAACATTAATATTTAAGAAAAATTGGACAAGGCATTGTGTTGAAGTTGGAGGATGAAAATTATATATTAGAACTCAGGAAGAAAACATGGAGAATGGCTGGTATGAAGACACTGAGGAGGAGCAGCAAGAAAGTCAATTTGGCTGGAGTGCAGAATTCATAAAGAGGAGCAAAATATAGCAAGGTTGGAAAAGTAGATTGTTAAATACACAATAGTAAATGACCACAGGAATCTATTTTTTTTGATAAGCCCAAAGATTCAAGCTTTGGGGACAAGAACTCACTATTTGATAAACTGGGGAAAACTGGAACACAGTTTGGCAGAACCTAGATCTAGACCAATATCTCACACTGCCATGTTGTGCAAGAAAAATCAGACCAAAAGGGGAAAAATGAAAAAGAAAAAAAAAAACAAAAATGAAGATATTATGATTTGATTCATATTTAATCTCCATAATTCTTTCTCTGAATGCAGATGGCATTTTCCATCTCAAGTCTACTGGAACTGCCTTGAATTACCACAATGTTGAGAAGAACCAGTTCCATTATAGCTGATCATCACATAATCTTGGCGTTATTGTATACAATGTTCTCTTGGTTCTGCTCACTTTACTCAGGTTTACTGTATTAAATTAAGATGGGTTTGCACAAACAAAACCAATGCAACCAGATCAGAAAGACATCAGAAAGCTCGGGGAGGAATCTTATAGAAAATGTTTCTGATAAAGACCTCATTTCTCAAATACATAGAAAACTGATCCAAATTGATAAAAATACAAGTTGCAACCCAATTAGTAAAGATCAAAGGATATCAACAGGCAGTTTTCAGAAGAAATCAAAGTCATCTACAATCATATAAAATGATCTACATCAGTATTGATTAGAGAAATGCAAATTAAAACAATTCTAAGATACCACATCATACCTATCAGATTAGCTAATATGACAGAAAAGAAAAATTATAGCTGTTAGAGGCGGTATGGGAAAATTGGGACATCAAAATATTGTAATTGGAGTTATGAACTGATTTAGTCATTCTGGAGAATTATTTGGAACTGTGCCAAAAGAACTATAATACTGTGCATTTTCTTTGACCCAGCAATATCACTACTAAGTATCCCAAAGATATCATGAAAAAGAGAAAGGGATCCATATGCTCAAAAATATTTATAGCAGCTCTTTTTGTGGTGGCAAAGAATTGGAAATTGAAGAAAAACCTATCAAATGGGGAATGGCTGAATAAGTTGTGGTATATGAATGCAATAGAACACTATTGTTCTATAAGAAATGATGAGCAAGATGATTTCAGAATAACCTGAAAAGACTTGCGTGAATGATGCAAAGTAAAGTGAACAGAGCCAGAAGAACATTGTATACAGGTAATAGCAATATTATGCAAAGATCAACTGTAAATGACTTAGCTATTCTCAGCAATACAATGTTGAAGACAATTCCAAAAGATTCATTTTGAAAAGTTCTATCCACAAGAATCCAAATGCAGATGGAAGCATACTATTTTTACTTTATTTGTGTGCATATGTGTTTTATTTTGGTATGTTTTTCTCCTACAACATGGCTAATGTGGTGGTTTATTTTCCATGATTGCACATGTATAACATATTAATTTGCTTTTCATTTCAGAGAGGTGGATGAAGAGGGAGAGAATTTGGAACTAAAACTTTTAAAATATGAATGTTAAAAAATTTTCTTACCTGCAATTGTAAAAAAAAAAAAAAGACTAAAAAAGAGAAAAGTAGATTGCTACCAAGATTTGAATAGATTTAAAAATGAAACTTATTTTAAAAAAATCTTAGAGGTAGTGACTAAAGTTTAATTATTAGGAAAGTGACTTGGTCAGATCTATGATTAAAGAAATTTACTAGCACCACTACTTAAAGGATGGGGATGCAAAGAGACCAGAGGCTGGGAAATCAATTAGGAGGTCATTGCAATACTCTAGGCAAGCAAGATGTGATAAGGGTTTTTAGATAAGGTATTGAATGGGTAAGAGGAAATGACAAGACTATTTGCATATGTAGAGAGAGGAAGAAGGAAACATGGAGAAGAGGAAAGAGGTTATAAACCTAACCAAAAGAAAGACATTTGGTAGAAGAAGGATTTTAGGGGAAAATAATGAGTTTTGAATATGTTAAGTTTGAGGTGCCTATGAAGACATCCACTTTGAAATGTCCAATAGTGATGCGTGATTAGATATCAGGAGAGAGATTCAAGCTAGATATCTAGCTCTAGGAGTAAAGTGTATTGAGGTGATAGATAATTAAACCCATGGAATTTGGGAGGGGAGGAAAGAGAGAGGAATAGAGGGAAAGACAGAGACAGAGAAAGACAGAAACAGAGAGAGACAGAGGCACATACAAGGAGACAGAGAGAAAGAGAAAGATGGACACAGACACAGAGAAAAAGAGAAAGTGATGGAGAGAAAAAGGGAGACAGAGACAGAGACAGACACACAGATACACAGACACACATTGTATAGGACTCAGGGCACAAACTTTGAAACAGCTATAGTTATATGATATGCTATGGATATTAATTCAGCAAAAGAGACTGAAGAGCAGTCAGATGTAGAGTAGTTTCATGAAAATCCCCAGAGAAGGGAGTATTCAGGAGAACAAGTTATCAACTGTGTCAAATGCAACAGTGCAGTCAAGAAGGATGAGTTTTGAGAATAGGCCATTAGCATTGGCAATTAGAGGATCATTGTTAACTTTGGATAAAGAAATTTTAGTTGAGTTTGAAAGTCTGACTGAAAGAGGCTGAAAAATGAATTAGAGGAATGGAAATGAAGGTAACAAATGTGGATAGCTTTCATAAAGTCTGGATGAGAAAGGGAGGTGAGATTGTTTGACAAGTTGAGGGAATAGTGGGGTCCAGGGAAAGTTATTTCTTTTGCTTTTTGATGAGGGAAATTTGAACATATTTGATGGCACTAAGGAAAGTAACAGGAGATAGGAAGAGATAGAAGATTAGAGAGGTGGGGCATGATTGAGGGAGCAAGGAGAGATAGGAGGGGCAAGATCAATGGCACATGTAGAGAGGCTGGCTTTAGTAAAAAAAAAAAAGGTGAGGGACTATATCATCAGAGACTGTGGGAAATGATGAGAGAGTTAGGGGGATGAGATTAATGAATTTTGACATAAAGTGAGGGAATAAAAGGAAGTTCAGACTTAATGGTCTCAATTTTATTCATAAAGTAAGAAGATTCTTAGGTAAAAGGGTAGAGAAAGGGGAATACTGAGAATCTTGAGGAGAGAAAAAAGGATTTAGAATAATTTAGTGTAGAATGATAGAGAGAATTAATTAGGGAGAAGTATTAGAAGAGCCTTTCCCCAAACTGGGAGCACAATCTTCCTCAGCATACACAAAGTCCTTGGAGAGAGTGGGCTCAAGCTTAAAGTAGTTTCCACAATTCCACATTTCCAGGGGGATACTCTTTCTCTTACATAAACGTGGTCTTTGGGGAAAACTTTGATAGAAAAATTAGGAAGATCTAGGGAGAATAGGTTCAAACTTGGTACACAAAGTTAACAAGAAACACATGTAAGGGCAGGGGCTGAATATAACTCATTACAGACTGATTTTCTGGTCTATCCCTTTCAAATTCACAACACTAATAGGACCTGATTCACATTTGGAGTCATATTGCTATCTATAATCTATATCTATTTTTGAACATAGATATAGATTACAGATGGAGATAGAAATAGAAAGATACATAAACATACATACCTATACATATATGTACAAACTTATATATACACATATTTCTCTAGTAGTCTTAAATCCCTTCTATGTGCAAGGTACTATGTTAGGCATTGTGTGGGAACAAAAGCAACAAACCAAATGGCCTCTGTCCTTCAGTAGTTTACAATTCAGTAGTTTACAATTAAATTGATGGGTTTTGGGAAGGAGTTATCAACAGGTAGACATACAAATATGCTATAAAGTAAAATGTGGAATGGAAGAAAGTAGAGTTTAAGTCTAAGTTGGGTTGGGGTAGACATAAGGGTAGTTTTTATATGTTGCTGGTAGGTCCTGAGCTGTTGATTTTCACTATCTGAGGTTTTCCAGAATTACTTAAGAATTTCCCTTTATTCTGCATAACCCTCAGTGACCTGACTTTTTAAAACCAAAGGGAATGCTACTTCAACCATGAAGCCTTTCTTGATCCATTTATTCTTCCTCATGTCTCTCATCACTTTTATACCTATCATATTCTGTCAATCATTTATACTCTTACATTATTCTAGATGAAATCTACTCATGTATGAATATCTCTTCCTGATTAGCCTATAAGTTCCTTACTGGCAGAGACTTGCAGTTAATTTTTATATTGCCCTTAAACCAGGGTCATATCCAGAGTGGCATTTAGCAAATGATCATTGTATTGAAATTCAATTAGAGTGAATCTCTTGGATCCAGGTTCCTGCATAAGGGTCTGTGCTTTTGCCTTCTTTACCCACACCTGAGACAGCTCTTCAGCAGGACACATTGTCATGTATTTTGATGGTGCCTTATTTCTTTCCACCTCTAAGATAATATACCAAACACCTGACTAGCGTAGTTCATCTGCTTCTACCAATGAATCCTAGGCTGGCATTATCAAATGGAAGATTGATTCCTGCAAAGTAAATAAGAACCTTCTTATCTGAATTAGTTATTATTTTAAATTCAAAAAATCTTTATCATTGGTACCTAATGTTCTGACTGACTGTTTCTGTTTCCTCCTAATGCTATTACTAATACTAATACTTCCTCCTATTCTTTATACTGCTTGACTACTAGGATCTGGGAGTTCTTTGGTTCCCAATGGCTCATCTGATTTTTATTCAATAAATTACTCTCTTCATTTAGGCAGCTAGGTACTATAGTGGAGACAAAGCTAAATTTGGGACCAGAAAGTCCCGAGTTCAAATTTGCTGTAGACACTAGCTACATAAGGCTGAGTAAGTTAAGTTATGTCAGCCTCAATATTCTCAATTGTAAAATGAGGGTGATATTACTAATACCTACCTCATAGGGGTACTGTGAGAATCAGATGTAAAGAACTTTGAAAGCCTTAAAGCATTATATAAATGATATAATTATTAAAAATTATATATTGTTACAATTAATGTTATTATTAATGCTATAATTGATAGTAAAAAGCAGTTTGGCTTAGTGGATAGAGAACTGTACCTAGGGCTAGTAAGAAATGGGTATATGTCCTAGCACATAGTGGCTTTATGAATATGTATAAATCACTCTTAATACCCAGGCAATTCTGATGTCAAGTCGTTTCAATCATTTTGACTCTTCATAGTCCCTTTTGGTGTTTTCTTGGAAGAGATACTTGGAAGAGAAATGGTTTGCCATTTCCTTCTCCAGCTCATTTGACAGATAAGGAAACTGAGGCAAACAGGGTGAAGGGACTTGCCCAGGGACACAGATTTGTCTAAGGCCAGATTTGAACTCAAGATGATGAATCTTCCTGACTTCGAGGACATCTAGCTAGCTCCTGGATCTTTCAGTCCAGTTTGATTCTTCATGACACCATTTAGGATTCTCTTGGCAAAGACACTGGTGTGGTTTTCCATTTCCTTCTCCAACTCATTTGATGAGGAAATTGTGGCAAATAGGGGACTAATCTAAGGTCACACAGCCACTAAGTGTTTGAGGTTATATTTGAACTCTTCCTGACTCTAGTCCCTGCATTCTTTCTACTCCACCATCTATTTACTCTCTACACAACTCTATTTGATTCTAAATTTTGGAGAAGGTGCCAATTTGTATCAGAAGAGGAAATTTCACCACCTGGAAGTTCTTTCTACTCAAAAATCACAGGAATGGTGTCTATTCTATTGTTATTACTATTACAGTTATTATCTAAACTCCATGGTCAGTGCTTTGCTTTGCTCAGCTTTCTGGATATGGTTTCTTATCCTTTCTTCCCATTCCACTACCATTTGTAGACTCCACTGGACAAAGAAATATCTTGAATTGCCTCTAAGAGATTGGCCAAAGGCAGCCAGGTCCACAGTCAGCCTGGAGCAGTGCTACCAGGGTGTCCTGCCAGTCCCACATCAGACATACCTGTTCAGATTAATGCAGTGAGTGGAAGGAGAATTTACAGTGAACAGATGGTGGGGAGGGGGAAAAAAGCTTGTTTCTGAGGATTAAATGCTTTTCTTTTCTTGACTTTATCTCCTCAGTGAATAGTAGATCATGAGCTGACATAACTAAAAATAAGTCAATAAAAAGGACCGAGATAGATGGGATGAGGGTCTGTAGAGGGAGTTCTGAGTGGGAGAGGTTGGTGGGAAGATTTGCAGAGCTGGAGGAAGATGTGTCAGCAAGGAAATACCAGGAAGCCAGACCTCCCAGCAACCATGAATTCCAGTAGACCTCTCAGTGCTTATAGCTGTCTTCTGACCTCTATTATAGGTCTGAAATTAAAAAAAAAATACAAACCAAAAAAAATGGGAATAGCTGGCATCTGACATCCTGCAAACAGGCAATTTGGGCTTTATCAGATTCACCATCTGCTTTTAATCAGCTCATTGCTGCCCCTTAGATTGTGGCTTCATTTGAGTCCTGCCATTCATTACTCCCCAGATGCTCTGACACATCTGGGCTGTTCCCCAAGGCTCTGTGTGAAGAGGGACAAATTACTTAAGACAAGCTTATGGGCTGCTATCTCTAGACAAGGTCATGAGCAAGTCCTGTGATTGCTGGAAAGGAATTAGAGTAGAGTCTGTTAGTTCTGACTCCGAGAGCAAGAGCATTCAGATGGGATTCTGGAGTTTATGAATTAAAGAGAGATGAGGGGGGTTGTGAGTAGCTAGATGGTACAGTGGTTGGTGTAGAGCAACAATCCTGGACCTGGATAAGTCACTTCACTCTGTTTGCCTCAGTTTCCTCATCTGTAAAATGAGCTGGAGAAGGAAATGGGAAACTCTCTGATGTCACTGCCAGAAAAATCCCCAATGGATTCAAGAAGAGTAAGATGGGACTGAAACGACTCAACAACAAACAGGGGAATTAATATACAAGTCTAGGCTTCTACATGGTGGGGAGATGAATGGCAACCTTCATGATGTGATTTCAGAGGTTATGGACATAAAAAAAAATATACAATCACATCCACCATACCACTTGAAGTCTTATAGCAATAATCCTTTTGATCAAGACAACTAGTCAGTAAGATCTGAGTTTGAATTCTGTTTCAGACACTTGGTATTTGTGTGATCATTTTTCAATAGCCAGTGCTAGTTTCTGGATATTTTGATGTGGATACAGTTTTCTAATTAGCTCCTCTACTCTTTTCTCTGTCTCTTCTTCCTTCTTATTGACTCTTGGTCCTATAGGGCAGCGAGGAGGCTGTTGTTTATGCTTTGTTCTGGAGGAGGACATGCTATCTGGGGGAGGTGATATCATGGCATGAAAATGAATTGGATTTAAGGAAGAGAGGACTATGTAAGATCTCACCTGCCTCACTTTCCCCTCCACAGCCATCTGGATCCAGTGACAAGATATAAATTAAAGTGAGTGGAGATGGCCCTGAATGAAATGGGAGACCTTGGTCTTCAACAGGTCTCAATTTGACTGACTGTGCATTTAAGGTTAAGGGTTAGGTTAGGATTAGCACAGTGCTAAACTTAGAGGGAGGAACAGCTGAGTTTGAATTCTGTCAGATATTTTTAAACTAATATTTTACTTCTTCCCCCCCAATTACACGCAAAAACTGTTTTTAACATTTGTTGAATTTTTTAAAAAAATGAGTTTCAAATTCTACCCCTTCCTTTCTCCTTCCTCTCCCCTCCCCAAAGACAGTAAGCAACTTGATAAACATTATATATATGTATATTAGTCTTTTTTTTTTTTTTTGCTGAGGCAATTGGGATTAAGTAACTTGTCCAAGGTCACACAGCTAGGCTGCATTAAGTGTCTAAGGCCAGATTTGAACTCAGGTCTTCTTGACTTCAGGGCTGGTGCTCTATCCACTGTGCCACCTAGCTGCTCCCATATTAGTCATTTTGTGCAAGAAAATTAGAAAAAGAAAGAATGAAAGAATGAGAGAAAAAAGAAAAAAGTTGAAAGAAAAATGAAGGAAGGAAGAAAGGAAGAAAAGGAAGGAAGGAAGGAAAGGAAAGGAAAAGAAAATGAAAAAATTGTGTGCTTCAGTATGTATTCAGACAACATCAGTTCTTTCTCTGGAGGAGGATAGCACGTTTCCTGCCTTAAACATTTATTAGTTGTATGACCCTGGACAAGCTACTTAACCTCCTTTAAGCCTTATTTTCTCACCTGTAAAATGGGGTTTATAATAGCACTTCCTTCTTAGGGGTGTTATGAAGATCAAATGAGATAACATGCAAAAATTGCTTTGTAAACCTTATAACACTATTTAGCTATTTAGTATGATATTGCTTGTGTTTTCTTTTCCTTCTCCTTGTCTGGCCCTGGGATTTCAATGGTAAAGGTGACTCTCTATGAATGCAGATCAGCAGTTCTCTGTCACTTCAGGTCTTGGACTGTTGCTGATGGGCACCTTAAAAGCCTGTGCCTTGTCCAGGATCCCAAAGCCACTATAGGTTAGAGAACTGTAATCTTTTTGGCCATAAAGTCAACTATCTATTAACTATTCCGCATTGCCTCTTGAAGTATTGCTATCTTTTCTAAAACACTCTGTAGAGGGATATGATCATCCCTTGGATGAGAAGCTCACTTCTTTGTGATGTAAACATCTAAGATCTCACTGTTATCAATTAGAATTGGGAAGATGTCTCTGGGGTCATCAAATTCAGACTTCTTATTTTAAAGACAGAGTGACATAGCCCCCAAATTTCTGAGATGGGGCCCAGAAGGATGAATTTCTCCCTTCTCTGGCTTATCATCCTCAAACACATAATCTTGAAAATTTATCGTCAAACACCATTCCATATGTTGTCATTAACTCACTGCAAACATACATGGTTAACAAGACTTGAGGAACAAAAAGGGTTATTTACAGATTGTTGAAAAGGGAAAGAATTCATATTAAGGCCCACAGAGGACATAGGAGCAATGAACAATTCTTCTTTAGAGATCTTTGTGCTATCAGTCAGTCTTCTACAGTCATTCAAGACTGCCAGTTTTTACTATCTGGCATATACCTCTTTCTGAGGCTCTTGGGATCACTTCTTGGGTGGTTTGTCTGCTTGATTCCTCTTGTCATGTCTTTCTCTAACTTCTCTGCACAGGATTCCCCAGTCAGGTTTGCTTCTCCAGTTCAGTCAGTGAGCTCTCTCTTTGTCTTTGTCTCTGTCTTTCTGTCTCTTTTTTTCTGTCTCTGTCTTTCTGTATCTTTTTTTTTTCTGTCTCTGTCTCTGTCTCTCTGTCTGTCTCTGTCTCACTCTGTTTCTGTCTCTCTGTCTTTCTCTCCCTCTCCGTCTTCTTCTCCCTCTCCCTCTCCCTTTCCTTCTCTCTCTCTCTCTCTCTCTCTCTCTCTCTCTCTCTCTCTCTCTCTCTCACTCTCTCTCTGTCTCTCTCTGTCTCTCTTTCTTCCTCTCCCTCTTCTTCTCCCTCTCCCTCTCCCTCTCCCTTTCCTTCTCTCTCTCTCTCTCTTTCTTCCTCTCCCTCTCCCTCTTCTTCTCCCTCTCCCTCTCCCTTTCCTTCTCTCTCTCTCTCTCTCTTTCTCTCTCTCTCTTTCTCTGTCTCTCTTTCTCTGTCTCTCTCTGTGTCTCTGTCTCTGTCTCTCTCCTCCCTAATTAGCTCATTCTTTAGTCACAGATTCATGTTGGCTGAGCACCCTTGGGCTCTCTGTGACAAAGTCCAGTGCATCACCAATCAGAGAAGTATGCTCTGGAGTTATCCCTTGCTGGACCTCTGTCCTCATGTCCTTTCATCAATAATAACTTACTTTCCTTCCAACTGTCCTTGACCTCTCCATCTCAGCTGAGTGCTCAGATCTTTTTCTCCCAATCTTATACAACTTCTTATGATATCCATCATAAAGGATAGATAAAAAGGAAAATTTAACAATAGTATTAAGTATTTTTATCAGTCATTCACATTTTAGGCTAAATTAGAATATCATATTCTTTCCGTTTACCACTTGCCTAAGAGTAAGGCAATGTGGAAATGGGAGATGAGAAAAGAAGGAAAAGGGACAAGAGCAAGGTGGTAGGCAGCATTGTGAGGGGATGACATGGTAAGCTAAATAGCACAACGAGCTTAAGTTAGTACTTATACAGTGTTTTTAGCAAAGCAAATTTTATGTGTTTATGTGTTTATGTATTTTATGTGTTACCTCTTTTGATGCTTACAATAATCCTGGAATCCGTCCATCTATCTATTATCTGTCTACCATCCATATATCTATTTATTCACATATTTAATTATTTGGGAAGGATAATCAAAGAGGGTTTATTGACTTATTCAAGGGTCACACAAGTGTTTGAAATCACATTTGAACTCAGGTTCTCCTGATTCCAGAGCCAGTGCAATCCTGGAATTTAGATGCTATTAATATTCCTATTTTACAGATGAGGAAACTGAGGCAGATAGAAGGTATGTGGCTTGCCCAGGATCACAAAGCTCCTGAGTGTCTTTTGCAAGATTCAAACTTAGATCTTCAGGACTACAGGTCTGATACATTAGCTGTCCTTTAGAGATGAGGCACAATAAGGAGGGAAAGAAAGGGAAGAAAGTAGAATAGAGTAGAAAGACCATTCCTTGTAATTTATCAACTTCAGAATAACCAAAAATCAGCACAAGCTATGAAGCCGTAATGTCAGAGATAAAAGTAACCTTAGAGACCATCACTTTCAACTCCTTTATTTACAAATGGGGAAACTGAGGTTCAGAGAGGAAAGTGACTTATTTAGGTCACATAACCAGTGAGAGAGAAGACTTCCAACTCAACACTCTTCCCCATTCTCTACCTCCCACAAACATTTAAAAGATCTAATTTCAGTGGCAAGGGAAAATGGGAAGCAGGTTTGATACAAGAGACTAAAGAGTTTTGGATGGGGTAGGGAGAAAGTTATCCTGTTATCATGTACATAATTGGCACTTAATAAATGCTTGTTGGATTAGTTTGGATTGCTCCCAGGGCTAGGGTCTAGCCAGCTGTCCCTTAGCTCTAGCCCACTAGCCTTATATTCTGTAGAGAATCAGGCAACCCAAATGGACTGCAGATTTACTGAGCTGGGTCATTTTGTGCTGGCATATGGGTATTTTGGGGTCCAAATCCTTTTTCTTTGATACATGACCAGAGACCAGGATTACTACTTCCTGGTTTTGCACACCCACAAAATCCAGATCTTACTGTTTATCTCTGGTGATGGCAAAAGCACCCCCAACAGAAACCTGGGGGGCTGTAATGGAAAGCTCAGGGCTTTGTTCACCATGGGAGAGTTCTGGGGTTAGCAGAATGCCTGGCCCCCAGTTAAGAAAGGGGTCTGAGTCTCATCAGAGCTTGGCAACCAGTGTGATAGGAGAGATAGATGCAAGCACGGAGAGAAGAGTTTTTGAGAATATTCTTAACAAGTGGATCGATTTCTTTTCCCCCTTCTTTCTAGCAACTCTTCAAAAAGCACCAGTGTGCTTTTGTGAGCTTGTCTTTTAAAACGATCCCCCCTGGCAGATATCACAGAGATAGCAGGATTCATTTTCATCATTTGTTAGAGAAAAAAACAAAGTTTTAAAACAACTGAGAAAAAAATCCCCACTGTGGTCAGCTTTCTGTTGATTTTCAGATCTGACATTTGAAGCTTTCTGTCAACTGTGCCCTCAACCCATTCCCTTATACCTTTCCATTCCAATTCTTTTTATTCACCACCGTGACCTTTATGCTCTATCCACTGTCCCCCAACATTTCATCCTTTCCACCACTGAGTTTTTCCATTCCTTGACCTTTTTGTATTTTCTTTTCTCAATAATTTTTTATTTCTTTTTATCAATATATATGAATTTATCATGATTAATGCAACCATTCAATTTATAGCATTGTTTTCTTACAAACTTGGTTCAAACAAAGTAAGTATACATTCATCAAGGAATGACTAAACACATTTTTGTATTTGAATTCTAAGAGATGTAAAGAAACAATGAATATGAAAAATTCAGAGAAAAATGAGATTTGTATGCATTGATCTAAAATAAGCAAAACAAGAACAATGATGATTATGACCATTTCAATAGAGAACATTAAAAACAAAGCTGAATTCTGAGTAATTTTAATGACTAATCTTGACTTTAGAGGATAAATAAAGAAATGTAGCACCATACTTTAGCAGAGAGGTGGTAATCTATGGGTGCCGGATATTGAATACATTTCCAGCCACAATTACTGTATTTGTTTATTTTGATGAATGTTTTTTCTCCATTAAAAGTAGAGTTAATTGGATGGTAGTAGTAGCACTGGGATATATTCAGAAATGACTATGATGTACAAACAAAAGGTCCTAATAAGCCTTATTATAAAAATGACATCATCTTGGTTCAAGATTTACTTCCTCCAAAAATAATTCATCCCTCCTCTAACAATCCTTTACTCTGGGTCTTTCAGATTCAGCATCCAGTTTGTTTTTTGTCTTTTGTTTTGAATATGTTTTCTTTCCCCACATGAACTGCTACCTTCATAAAAGAGAAAGCCATGTCTTTTGTTTGTCTTGTTCTCATAGTCAAAGCAAAAGGCTCCCTAAATTTTCACTTGGATGTTTCCTTTACCAGTATACAATGGAATAGAACATTTTCTACTTTAAAATATTGCTTTGGGACTTCAGCCTAATCCTTTTGTCTTTTTATATACTTTTATAGTGAGACATTAGAATATTATACTAATCCAGATGTTCAGAGTGTATACAACAGCCATCCATTGTGAAGAATATTTAGAGGAATATATATTATAAACTGAGCAGATGGGTAAATTAAAGATATAAGGCATAAGCTAAAGTCCAGCTTTGCCCAACATGATACACATCTTTTGGCTCCCTGCTAAATCCCACCACAAGGCTAGTCAGAATTCTTTCTCGAAATCTGGCTCTTAAGGAATCATAGAATCTTAGAGGGGCCTCAAAGATTACCCAGCTCATCTCATCTTGAAAGCATTATTTCTGTCTAAAAGTGTTCATCAGTCATTACTTGAAAACCTCAAGTGGTAAAACAATACTCTTTTTTCAGCATCCCATTCCATATCTATATTGTTCTAATCATCAGAAACTTTTTCCTAAGGGGGAGTGAAAATTTGACTCCTTATAACATTTTCCCCCATTGGTCTTTGTTCTACTCTCTGGAGTGACATATTTATTCCATCATCCAGACTGACCTTTTAGAAAAAAGGTCTTTTCTGATTGAGAACCAGATGCTTATTAAGATGGTCATTTCCTATATGCTAAATCCCACACTCAGACCTTGTTCCTCCTATTGGCACTCAACATAAGTTATGTTCACAAGCTCCAGTGAGGAAAAAAAAAAACAACACTAAAAAAGTTGAAAAAAAGAAGAAAATTTTAAAAACTCATATTTTTCAGGGGCAGCTAGGTGGTGCAGTGGTTAGAGCATCAGCCCTGAAGTCAGGAGGACCTGAGTTCAAATCTGGTCTCAGACACTTCCTAGCTGTGTGACCCTGGGCAAGTCACTTAACCCCAATTGCCTGAGCAAAAAAAAAAAAAAACAACTCATATTTTTCAACTTTCCTCTGAAATCCATGCAACTCTCATAATGTTGCTGAAATCACTTCTGTCCTTCTGATCATCCAATTTCTCAACCTTGGACTTATCATCAAGACTTCACCTTCACTCACCTCACATAGCCAATCAATGACTATTTCTTGTCATGGAAAAAACCAAGAAACTTGCACAGAATTGAGCATTCTAGTGTCGGGATAGTGAATAGTGGAAGCAGTTGAAATAAGCCTGGAAAAGGTTTGATGGGAGTGGAAGGGGCAGAGCAATTCAGTCTCTTCCATCTCTTGACCAAAGAAAGACTTTGTAAACTTTGCAGCACTATAAGATTTGAACTTATGAGTACCTCATGAAACCAGTAAAAACAGACTTCCAGCAACTGTTTCACATGTATTCTCTAAGTGTGAGACCCCGTGCTCCTGGACTCTCTATATACTTGGAGGAGAATGTGTCACAGACTTGGGAGGACATTTTGCAAGAATTATTCTTATTATACCACATTAGTTAACCCGTAATTAAACATGGTTGCTCAATTAGTATTAACTTATACTAATGGGCACACTGATGGGGGCTCATCAGCTAAAGTACTAGAAAACACTCCCCTAACTCTTTTAAATTTCCCTTGTAGCTAGAGAGATTTAGGGCACTGAGCCTAGAATTTGATAGGGTGAGTATGAGTCAGGGTAATAGTTTCAGGTACTATACTATATCAGAATTTCTGATTTCCTTCAAGCACCTAGGAAACAGTAGCTGAAGTCTCAAATAGTCATCTTTTTAAATTCAAATCCGGCCTCAGACACTTACTAGTTGTGTGCCATTGGGCAAATCACTTGACCCTGTTTACCTCAGTTTCATCATTTGAAAAAGGATCTGGAGAAGGAAACGGTAAACCCCTCAGGGTATCTTTGCCAAGAAAACCCTAAATGGGATCATGAAGAGTCTGATATGACTAAAAAATTGAACAACAAGAAGTTTCCTTCAAAATTCAATTCAAATTCCACTTTCTTCAGGAGGTCCTTCTTGGTCCTCCTGACTTACAATGTCTTCCATTCTAGGGTTTCTTTGTATCTCCTCAGTACCTTATTCATTTGGACTAAAGCTCCTTGAGGGCAGGAATTTTCACTTTTCCTTTTTATCTCTTCTACTTAGCACTTGACCAATAGTAAGCACTTAAAAAGTGTTTGTGGATTGATCTATTAATTGAGTAGCCTTCACTTTACCACCTTTGATCTTGATTCCTTCAATTGTAGAGAGCCTTGCATCTCTAATATTATAATCTTAGATGGTCTCTAGATTTCCTTCTAGCTTTAAATCAAGACTTCTATGAACTTTATTTTTTTCCTCAAGCTTCTACCCTAATCAGGTTTATATCTAGACATTTCCACACTTTTTATTTTCTAGCTGTCTTTCTGACAACTTGTTGTGCCTAATATTGCTCTGTTTCTCATCATTTTTAGGACTCATCATGTATAAGGACGGTACTAATTCTCAGCTGTATCACTCATCCAGAAGATGTTTCTTGATCTATAGAAAAACCCAGCTGAAACACAAACAAACATGTATATACATAATTGAGGAGAGAGTCGACTCATCACAGACTATTTACTAGACACTGAGATGGTACACCCAAGTATGTCTGTCAGATGAATGAATATACTCCATGTTAAATCTGATGCCATCATCCCAGCCTGTGATTCGTTTCCTGGTTTTCTACATTTCCCAGCTCTAGGAATACTTCCCCATATTGGCTTCTGATTTACTGCACATAGAGGCTATTGCCGTGGTAGGACTGATAATAAAAAATAAATAAATAAAAGAGGGAGAGATAGAAGGAAATACTAAAAATGGATTTCTTGCTGAAATGCTATTTGCTGATGAGTTTATTTAATCAGCATTTGGAATATGTGCTATTAATTCCATCAAGCTGATATGATATTGGAATTAGTGTGCAAGGAGAAACTTTAAAGCCATGAGAGCAGTCAGTTCACAGCCTGTCCAATTGCACTTGACCTCAGGTGACTAGTGATAGGTCTTGAGATAATCTCAGAGATGAGCTTGCTTCTACTTTTTATTCAATTGGGTACAGATTCATACAAGATCATACATAACTGGAAAGGACTTTTTGGTTTGCAGTTTAGATGGGCAAAGGAGCCCTCAGACCTGTGATGCTGATGATGCTGTTGTCTTGTCCCTGAAAAGAAAATATTTAACCCTGTTGGGGGAAGTTGCCTTTCATCTGCCAGATGTGAAGTTATGGTTTAAGGGAAAGAGAATGAGATATGGATATGAGACCCATGTTTGAATATTGCTGCATTATTTGTTATCTGTGTGAAGCTGCGCAAGTCATTCTATTTCTAAATTTGTTCCTTCATATTAAAAATGAGGATAATAAATTTTGCATTATCTACTCCCCCTTGGGAGGCAATGTGGTGTAGTGGATAGGAACTTGACTTGGAGTCAAGAAAATCTCAGTTCAAATCCTGCCTCTGAACATTATTAATTGTGTAACTGGATGAATCCCTTAACATAGGCAGCTTCAGAGCCACAGTACACTGAGCATTAAGTCAGGGAGACTAGTAAAAATCTAGTCTCCAGACACTCAGTAGTTGTGTGGCTGACCATGGGCAAGTCACTTAACTTCTGTCTGACTCATTTTTTTTAATCTGTTAAAGGAGGATAATAATAGTTCCTATCTTCTTAGAGTTATTTTGAGGATTAAATGAGATAATATTTATAAAGTGCTCAGTAACAGTGCCTGACACATTTTAGGCAATTAACAACTACATGTTTCCTTCCTTCCTTTTTCACTTTTTTCTTTCTTCTTCTTCACTTTTTTCTTCCTCCTCCCTTTCTTTTCTTCCCTCTCTTCCTTTCTCCCTTCCCTTTCTCCTTCCCTGTCTCCCTCCCTGTCTTCCCTTTCTCCTTCCCTGTCTCCCTCCCTGTCTTCCTTCCTTCCTTCCTTTCTTCCCTCCCTCCTTCCTTCCTTCCTTCCTTCCTTCCTTCCTTCCTTCCTTCCTTCCTTCCTTCCTT
>JAJPUD010000038.1:574058-584809 GCA_023553655.1 Myrmecobius fasciatus | reverse complement strand
TTTCTTTCTTTCTTTCTTTCTTTCTTTCTTTCTTTCTTTCTTTCTCTTTCTTTCCTTCCTTCCATTCATTACTCAGAAAATGACCTGCAAATGCACAGATCAAGGTATCCTACACTTAAACTTGGATTCAAACTCAAAGACTGTTTGATTCATTTTATAGAAAAAGAAAATTAGTCGTAGACAGGTGAAACGACTTTCCCAATATTATACTTGGTTGGTAATTAATTGATAAAGCCATTTTTCAAATCTACCTTCTGTGACTCCAAGTCTAGCACTCTGTCTACCATGCCAGACTCTGTACTGGGAAAGGGAATTACCGTATCAGATATTCTCTACACTAATGAAATCACTAGATCTTTCTGCATATATGTCAGTCAACAAGGATTCACTCCACGCCAAGGCACTGAGCTAAGCTCTAGGGTAACAAAGAAAGGCAAAAACAATTCTTATCTTTAATTAGCTAAATTAAGGAGCTAACATTCAAACGAGTGAGACAGCATACAAATAACTAGGTGCTTACAAGATATGCACATAATAGAAAGGAAGTAATATAGAAAGGGAACCCACTAGTGCCTGGAAATACCTCCTGAAGAAGGTAAGATTTGAGCTGAATCTTGAAGGAAACCAGAGGAACTAAGAAATAGAGGTTAGGGAGCATAGCTTTTTAGGAATAGGGCCAGGTGAGGTATAGCAAACTGCACAGGCATTTAGATGGGAGATGAAATGTCCTATTAGAATAAGTTGGAAGTAAGCCAATGTGGCTGCAATAGGGAGGGAAGCCTTTGCAGTGAGGAGACTGGAAAAAGTAGGAAGGGGCTAGGTATGAAGAATTTTAAATGTCAGACAGATTATACATGATCTTGTACAGGGAACCATTGGAGCATAGAGGTTTACTTGTTTCAGCTTATGCTTTAAAACCTCCAGAAAAACAAAAAACAAAAAACAATCCCAAACACCTTGAAAGTGACAAATGCTGGAAGGGATGTGGAGAAATAAGTATACTAATACGCTGTGGGTGGAGTTATGGAGTGCTCTTACCATTTTGGAGAGCAATTTGTAACTATGCTCCAAAGGCTATAAAACTGTCCATTCCTTTTCACCCAGAAATAGCACTACTAAATCTGTATCCCAAAGAGATCATTAAAAAAAAAGAAAAGGACCTAAATGTACAAAAATATTTATAGCAGTTCTTTTTGTGGTGGCAAAGAATTGGAAACTAAAGCAATGACCATCAATTGAAGAATGGCTGAATGAGTTGTGGTATATGATTATCATTAGATACTATTGTCCATAAGAAGTGAAAGAACAGCATGCTTTCAAGAAAACCAGGAAAAACTTATATGAACTAATGCAGAGTGAAGGGAACAGAACCAGGAGAAAGTTGTATACATTAATAACAATAGTTAATAATGATTATCAACTCTAAAAGACTTAGTTACTTTGATCAATACAATGATCCCAGATAACTCCAAAAGATTCATGATGAAAAATACTACTCACCTCCAAAGAGAAAATTTATGAATACTGAGTGCAGATTAAAACATAATTTTCACTTTCTTTTTTCTTGATATTTATTGTTTGTTTTTATGGCACATGGAAATATTTTACAAAATTTCATATGTATAATTGATACCATAATGCTCGCCTTCTCAGTGGGTTGGGGAGAGAAGAAATGGTGGGAGAGAATTTGGAGCTCAAAATCATTTTTCAAATGAATGTTAAAAATATTTAAAGAAAAAAGAGGCCTGCTTCTAATGGAGGGGGTGAATACTTGGCTGAAGATGGTGGTTGGAGATAATACAGTAAAAAAGGCAGAGGTTCAAAACCTCCTTCCAATGACACTACTTACATGACTGAGCAATATCAGAAATTGATATAATTTAATCTATAGAAATCTATAGAAAAAAATAGATTACCATATACTTTGCTGCTACAATCAAAGGATTATGAGATATTTTTACCTGATGTATAGCTGAACTTTCTTCAGTGAGAGCAAGGAATATGATACTTTGCTTTTTGTATTCCTAATACTTAATATAGTGTTTTATGCATACTAAAAGCTTTAAAATGTGTTTTCATTAATTTTAAAAAGAAAGAAAAATCACTTAGGCAGCTAAGTGCAGGATGAATTGGAATAGAGAGAAGCTTGAGACAGTGAGACCAGGTAGAAGGCTACTGTAATTGTCCAGAGGAGAGGCGATGTGTAGGTGGCTTTATAAGGGAAAAAGAATATTGTGAAGGTGGAAATGACCATATTTGGCAACAGTGTGAATGTATGGGATAAATAAAAGTGAGAAGTTGAGGATGATATTTAGATGATGAATTTCAGTGCTTGGGAGAGTATTGAGGCCCTAAACAGTAATAGGAAGCTAAGAAAAGGGGACAGTTGGGAAGATAATGAACTCTGTTTTGAACATATTGAGTTTGAGTTTGAGTTTGAGCTGTACTGGAACATTTAGTTTGAGATATCTAAGAAACAGTAACTGTAAATCTGGGAAAAGACTAGGTCTGAATAATGAAATCAGAAAATCATCTCTATAGAGATGATAATAGAACACGTGGGGGCTGATGATCTTACCAGGTGACATAGTATACAGCCAGAGGAGATAAGGATTCATGACAGAACTTTTAAAGATGTCCAAGATTAGAGTAAATGACCTGGATGAAGATCGGGCAAAGGAGACTGAAAAGAAGCAATTTGGTCAAAGAAGAATCGTGAGAAAATGTATCATGAAAATCTAGAAGAGAGTGTATTCAGAAAATGATCGACAGTGACATATTTTGCAAAGATGGAGAAAAGATGAGTATATTTGTCACTTAGATGGCTAGAAACTTTGGAGAGGGTAGTTTCAGTTGAAAGATGAAGTTGAAAGCCAGATTGCAGGAATTTTAGAATAGAGTAAGAAGAGAGGAACTGGAGACCGTGACTGTTGATGTCTTTTTCAAGGATTTTAGCCATGAAAGGCAAGAGATGGACTGATGGTTATCAGGGATGGTAAGATTGGTTGAGGGTTTGTTTATTTGTTTGTTCGTTTTAATATGAGTGAGATGTGAGTAATAGGGAAGAAGTAAGTAGACAGGGGATGATTAAAAAGAAGAAAAAAGAGAAATGGCAATGTGATGAAGTTTGATGGAGTTGTTGACAGGAGTTAGCTTCAAAAGTTTGTACAGATGACTGGGTCTTACAAGGAGAAGTTACCTTTTCTTTCTTGTTTTTTAAAATATAGCTTTTTATTTTTCAAAATACATTGTGAAAAGAACCAAGTCCATTACAGTTGTACATCACATAATCTTGTTGCTGATGTGTACAATGTTCTCTTGGTTCTATTCATGCAAGTCTTTGCAGGATTTTCTGAAATCTTCCTGCTTATAATTTCTTATAAAACAATAATATTCAATTACATTCATATACTATAACTTATTCAGCCATCCTCCAATTGATGGGGATTCACTCAGTTTCCAGTTTCTTGTCACTACAAAAAGGGTTGCCACAAACGTTTTTTGCACATGTGGGTTCCTTTAAGGGTTACCTTTTCATCTGAGACTGGAGTGAAGGGAGTGGGGGAAGATATCTGAATGATGTCAGATAGGGAGGATGGGAGAGAGGAGAGTTCTTGGTAAAGTATGAGGTAATGTCCTCAGCTTAAAGGTTGAAGGAGGGTGGAATATGTACCATCAAAGGCTCAAGGAGAGATGAAAATGTTTGGAACTGCTGCTGTGAAGAAAGGGACAGGAAATCATTAAATGCACTAAGGGCCCAGCTGAGATTAATATAACATAAATTTATAGTGGACTCAGGTAGCACGGTTTTGTGATTTATTTTAGCTTCACTCAGAAGCAGAAGCATAGGTGGACAGTGAGATTATAATTCAGGGTTTGGGTTTAGTGAGGTATGGTTAGTGATGAGATAAGGGGGCAAAGGATACAACAATAGAGAATAGTAGTATTGAACCATTTCATCAAAACACTGAAATTGGAAAGAAGTAGTAGAATGTGGCAAGTGCATACTTATAACCTTGGAGAGGGGTGAAGGATTAAGGTCATGGTGTGGGTGAAGAACAGGTTAGATGACTTGCCCAGGGTCATACAACTAAGTCTTCTCTGGTCTACACTGAGGAATAGAGTTACCTAGTGTTCGAGGCAGTATTGAATTAAGATCTTTCTTTCTCCAGGTCCAGATTCTACCCAACATGTCATGCTGTACCTCTAGCAATAAACATACCTTAAATTTTTATAGTATGTTCTAGCATTTTCAAAATATTGTCACATCAGTTATTATGTCACCATTGTACTCCAGAATCTACAGTCACTGCTTACTGCTTTTTAAAAATAAGCTTATTGTTTACTTACTAATTTATAAGTAAGTATATTTACTAACTCCTCATTATCTCACTCTATGCTATTTGTATTTGATGAGTTTTTACTATAAAAGTATACATACCATATTCGGGAAGTGATGATCAGAAACAATTGAAACTCAAGTCTCTGGATGCCTAAGGCTCTACATCTCTGGGTTCTTGTACTCTGGTCTACTTTGTCCTTTGAAAGTCTATTTTTAAAAGAATTTTCTGAGCATCGGTTTCAAGGAACTAGAGATGTTTAGCCTAGAGAAGAGATAACTTCAGGGGAACATGATAGCTGTCATCAAGTATTTGAAGGGCTGTGAGATGGAAAAGGGATTAGATCTTTTCTGCTTGGCCCTAGACTTCAAGCAAGGAGTGATAGGTGGAAATTTCAAGGAAGCTGATTGAGAATTTATATTAAGAGAAGTTTAATAAAATCATTAGAACTATCCAAATGTGGGACAAACAATCTCAAAAGGTAAAGAGAATTATTTAAAGATTGAATTATAGTTTATTAGAGGTATTAGAGAGGGAAATCCTTTGTAGTTATAGGTTAGGAAATTCAGAAGGAAACTTAGATAAGCAGGACAGCTTTGAAAGTAATATGCTAAATTTCTTGCCTATTTGTGTATATCTATCTTTAAAAAGCAAGCTTACTGTAATAGAAATCGGTGGCTTCATATAGAATTCTCCATTTCTATTCTACTTTGTACTTGGGAATACTCACACGTGTGTGTATGTGTTTTAGTTAAATTAAATTTAAAAAAAATTGCGGTTAGAGAGGATGATTTCTGAGATCCTATCTGCTTCTGAGCATTCATGAATCTCAAGAGAAGGGAACTAAGAAAAGGATACAGCTCAGCATTCAGATACAAAGTGGACTTGAAATTGGGGGGGCGGGAATCAGAAACATACAACCAAAAATAACTCAAGGGATCTACCTAACTTCCTGCCTTCAGGTAGATGAATGTTGAAATCATTAGAACAGGTGGTACAATTATTCATTGCAATGATTGATCCCCTTGAATATAAAATTCTTCTCTATATTCTAGCCAAATCCCTCCTGAATTCATCTAAACACCTGCCTCCTGGTCCTCCTCAGCCATGAATGACCCATGGAAAGCCAATCCTCTTTTACCTCTAATTATGTGGCTTAGAAAATTCAGAAGACAGGGAAAGTGGTGTCTTTGTTTGATTTTTATTTTCTTTTATTTCATATTGTGAGCTAAGTTAATCTGGATGTCACCATAGTCTACTACTTACTTCCCTTTGGCCAATGAGACAAAGACAAAACCAATGGATCTTGTTCTAGTTTTATCTGGGTAAATGTTGCATGCTGTGGCCACAGACAACTGAGCCTCCCTTGAATTTCAACTTGTTTTTAGAGCTCCAGGCAGACCCAGTTACCCAAATTAGCAGTTACAGAAGCATAAACAAGTCTGATAATTTACTCGCTGCTTACTTCATTAAACAAGCACATCTGTGGCGTAAATACACAACAGATCAGGTCTTAGAAACAAGGATTGTCTCATGGAGGCTGGAAATAGCATGTGAAAAGCACTGTGAGTGTGTGTTTGTGTGTGTGGGTTTTTTTTGTGTGTCCTCGGAGTTCTGGACAGTTTGTTGGACCATAAAAGTAGAAATGGAGTTCCAAGGAAATAAACTTCTATGGTCAAAGTCCCATGGGGAGGCTGGATCTGAATCTAGGACCATGATTTAGTGTTCTCTGTAGTTTAACATGTTGCCTCCTCTAGAGCCACGTTGTCCAGGGTCTATCTTTCCCTTCTGCTATTCCAGTGACTTCATATTAATCACTTGACCTCTGGAGGAGAGAGTAAGGTGGACTGCACAGCTCTGCATTACTTTAATCCACTCCAAATGCAAGTCAAGATATCACCCTCATGATGTCATTGGTCCTGAACACCAAACAACCACCACCAACTTGGTTATCTCCCCTCCCATCATCCCCTCATGCAAACAATACTAAACAAGCTACATATAGGATAAATAGGAAATAATTAACAGAGGAAGGATCTGGAATAAATAGGAGTTAGGGAATACTTTCATCAGAAGGTGAGATTTTAGTTGAGACTTGAAGGCAAGCAGAGATCAGTAGTTGGAGTGAAGGAGGGAGAGTGCTCCAGACATGGGGGATAGATAGAGAGAGAGAATGATTGAAACTAAGAGATGTTTCATGGAACAGCCATTTGGGACAGAAATAAATTAGAATATGATAATAAACCCTATTGGCTGGTGTTTGCAAATCTGTCCAAACATCTCTCCCATTCCCTTTAAAGTTTGATGATTCAGTCCCTCCATCACCCTCCTCTGACAGGTCGAGATTTTGTAGACAAAATCTGTCTACACCTGGAATGAAGGAATTGGAACTTTCAGCACAGATAGCCTTGGCTTCTCTGAAAACTCCTGCTGACATCTTTTGTCCAGTTCTCTTTGCAGATGCAGCTACCTCCTGCCTCCACAAGCTTCAAGCTTGCCATGTTTCCGGCACTGCCTAAAACTTGCTGAGCTGCTCCCCATTCCTAGGTATATTACAGATTGGTTTGCTAACCTTACAGAGCCACAACTCTATGGGGACTTCTATTAACACCTCCTCTCATGGCTTTCTCTCTCCCCTCAATACTACGCATCCTGGTACCTCCTTCTCATGGGAGTAAGAATTCTTGCTATCTCAATATGCACCAGCAGTCTGGGATGAGGTATCCTCAGAAATGTAGTCTTTCCCTGCCTAGTGCATCTTTCTGTTATACCATGTACTATCTCCCACCACCTTTCAAAATGGTGATGAAACTTGACAGTTAGGGCTGGAAGTCTGAATCCACTGTTCTTCTGAGAAGTTCCATATTTTCTGATTAAATAGGGGGTTAAAGAACTATTTATGTCCTTCTTATACCTAAACACATCATATTTTTTAAGTTGTTTTATTAAAGCTTTTTATTTTCAAAACATATGCATGGATAATTTTCAACATTCAGCTGGCTAAACCTTGTGTTTCAAATTTTTTTCCCTCCCTTTCCCCCACCCTCTTCTCTAAACAGCAAGTAATCCAATATATGTTAAACACGGCAATTCTTCTATACATATTTATACAATTATCATGATGCATAAGAAAAATCAGATCAAAAAGGAAAAAAAAAATAGAAAGAAACCAAAATGCAAGCAAACAACAGCAAAAAGAATGAAAATGCTATGTTGTGATCCACACTCAGTTTCCCACAGTCCTCTCTCTGGATGTAGATGGCTCTCTTCTTCACAAGACCATTGGAACTGGCATGAATCATCTCATTATTGAAAAGAGCCATGTGCATCAGAATTGATCATCGGATAATCTTGCTATTGTCAAGCACATCATGTTTTAAGTGAGAAATGGTAATTTTTCATTTTCATTTTGAGATACAGCATGTTGTAGCAGATAAAAACACTGGATTTAGTCAGTGATATGGGTTCAAATCCTGCCTCAGACACTTACTAGTGTCAGTGTACTTATACTAGCTTTGTGATTTTGGGCAAGTCATTTAACTTCTGTTGGAATTAATTTTCTCATCTGTAAAATTAGAGGCTGATTCTCTGCTCTCTTCCAATTCTCTATATTTTTGGATTGCCAGAGTTAATTAGATAAGATACTTTTCTGGGCTCTTCTGAAAGGCACAGGACTTGGTTGAGGGGTAGGGTATTTTGGTACCATGAATTTCACTGCCACTAAGTCAGGGAGGGTAATGTCCAAAAGCCTTCAGATCAATGATAAGGCAGAGATCCAGCCTGCTATTTTCAATGTTTCCTTCTCTCTATCAGCCATTGTGGTTTTAATCTTGGGAAGGATAAATGACAGGCAATTTTCTTGATGCAATTTTCTTCTCCTCATCTTTGTTCAAGTCAAAGGAAGCAGAGAAGGGAAGTTTTTCTAGAGGCAAGACTCTTAAAACAGCTTGCAAGTCTTTGGGGAAAAGTCTAACCAATGGGATTTTTCCTATTTGGCCATATCAATAAAGCCAGACTTAGCTGATGTTTATCTCCACTTTCCCATACCCCCCTTAAATCACACTGTGTTTGACTACAACCATTCCCAGGGGAGAAGGAAGAAATCAGTATATGGACACACAATGATACCTTTTATATCATAAAGGGCTCTATTAGTTTCTTTATTAAGGAAAAGGGAGATTGCAGTGGGACAGGCCTGGTAAGGAAAAGTTTCTGATGGGTGATATGCTTCCATCCATACATTTATCCATCAACATATACATTTATTTGTATGGTTATTCATTCATCAATAATTTATAGAATATCTTCTGTATTCCAGAATTGTGCTAAGTCCTGTGCCCTAGCATCCTGTCTCAAAGTATTGCATCACTATAGGTAATAGTTCTAGAACTAGAAGGGATCTTACAAACCATTTAGTGCAATCTCCTCCCTCCTTTTAAAGATGAGAAAATTGAGGGCCAAAAAGAATAGAAGACATTAGAGGCAGCCCTTGTATCCAGGTGCTCTAATTTGAGAGCTGTTGATTGGTGACATTGTATGTTTATCTTGAGGCTATGAAGAAGAGAATAAATAGCTTTGCTAAGTAATGTTCTCTGATCAGCTAGAAAATGCACCTCCGCTGAGTAACTGGGACCTTGTTCTTGTTGTTTGTCCTTTGTTTTCAAGGAGGACCAATGACATCATGGGTGATGACTTGTGTGTGAATTGCATTTAAGTGAGGCAGAGTTGCACAAAGTCATCAGCCTTACTCTCTGTTCCAGAGTCATCAAAGTCCAGCGGGAGAAAAGTCACGATGATTGGACATGACTTGGGATGCAATGGTCGACCTTGGAGTCTTCAATGTTTGACCAAGCTCTAAGTGCTCCATTATTCATAGTCATTGGAAGAAATTGTTCTTATCCACTCATTCTGCCCAGGGAAGGCTTCCCATGCTTGGGGTAGACATCTCCCTAACTCACTGATGTGTTGTAAGGCATGTTGATTGCTCTTAACTTAGTTTAGTCCACCTGCCAAGATGGTTTACCTAGCTATGGCTTTTGCTACAGCAGCCTGGAGCCACATGTGAGAACTGAGTACCAAGTGGACACCAATGGTGGATGAGTAATCCTGAAAAGGGTTTGGCAAGCCCTCATTCCAAAGGCGCTGGTCCTCCTAGGAGATGGATACAACCCAACCTCCCTCATTCCTTGCACTAACCACTGGTTCAAAGGACTGATCCTGGACAGAGCTAAGAAAAAGGGAAACAGAAAGGAGAAAAGAATGAGGGACACTTGCCAATATTCTGAGGATGGTAGATAATGGTATGTACACACAAGATTTCTCTTCTCCATCACAATCTCACCAGAATCTCAGGAGAATGAACAACCTTGGGTTGGACTTGGGGCACACAGACTCTCTCCCTGCAATGATGTCAAACCAGATGCCTATGTCATAAAATACCAGAGTTACTCTGGGGCAGCAGCAAATCTAGCTTTTGAACCACTTATATAAGCTTGTACGAACATCAGTCTAGAGTTGGAAGAGGTCAAGTATCTATCCCACCCCCAATCACCCCAATTTTATAGATGAGGAAACTGAGGCTCAGAGGTATCAAGTTATTGACCACGGGTCTTGTATGCTCAGAGGATCATAGCTCCAGAGCAAGAAGAGGCCTGAGATCATCTAATTGAATTCCCTCATTTTATAAGTGGGGAAACTGAGGCTCAGGAAAGCAATATGACTAACTCCTAGTCACATAGGTTCATGGGCTCTTAGTGAGTGTGATACGACATTGCTCTTACTTTATAGATGAAGAAACCAAAGCTATAAGGATGAAATGACTTGCCCAAATTTATAAATGCCAGATGGGATTTGAACCCAGTTGCTCTGGTTCTAAACCCTGAGCTCTTTCCACTACAGAACCCTGCAGAAGACTTCATTACCAGCCTCCAGGAACTCACAGTCTAGGCATTTCCATAGGTCCCATTTCCATGAAAGACTTTTGGAGGAATCTAGGGCCAAATGTGGTAAAAATGAGCCAGGCAGGGGAACAGTCTGCCTTCTACAAAACGGAAAATTCAAACCTTTCAGAACAAATTAGGAAATGAAAAATGGAGGATGGTGGTTGGAATTGGAAGACCTTCCAGCAAAGTGGATTTCAAGAGGGTTTTTTCCTTTATTACCTCTTCCCTCTCTCCCTTCCCTATCTCCCTTCCTTCCTTTCCTTCCTTCCTTTCCTTCCTTCCTTTCTTCCTTCCTTTCTTCTTTCCCTTCCTTCCCTATCTCCCTTCCTTCCTTTCCTTCCTTCCTTTCCTTCCTTCCTTTCTTCCTTCCTTTCTTCTTTCCCTTCCTTCCCTATCTCCCTTCCTTCCTTTCCTTCCTTCCTTTCCTTCCTTCCTTTCTTCCTTCCTTTCTTCTTTCCCTTCCTTCCCT
>JAJPUD010000038.1:556297-573958 GCA_023553655.1 Myrmecobius fasciatus | reverse complement strand
CCTTCCTTCCTTCCTTCCTTCCTTCCTTCCTTCCTTCCTTCCTTCGTTCCTTCATTTCCTTTCTTCCTTTCTTCCTTTCTTTCCACTTATCATAATTGAAAGACCCACATGATTCAGACTGTACAGAGAAGAAAGCAACATCAAACCCAAAGCCAAGGGCTCTCAGTGGACCTGATCTGTATCCTCAATGCATCGAGGAACCTGGTTTTCCCATCAAGTGGTTTCTTTCCATTATTTTATTTCCAATTCTTTTCTTTTAAAAAATGTATTGTTTGTCATCTTTAGTTTTTATATCACCTGCATTTCCAATTTTATCTTTTCCCCTTTCACTTAGAGAGAGAGAGAGAGAGAGAGAGAGACAGAGAGAGACAGAGAGAGAGACAGAGAGATACAGAGAGAGAGACAGAGAGAGAGAGAGAGAGAATGAGAGAGAGCATTTGCACTTCTTGGAGTGTGAACCAATTGATTAACTGTGTCTGACAATATGCATCATGTTCCACAGTCATAGGTCCCTATTTCTGTAAAAAAGTAAGAGAGGTACATTTTCTAAACTCTTTTTCAAGGTTGTTTGGTTTTTATAGGTAAATAGTATTTTAGTTTAATTTTTGTGGGGTTTTTTTTCATTCTATTTTCCTGTATTATAGTCAATACATTTTATTTCCAGTTCTAAACAGATCAAGGTAAGTTGTCACAGAACTCATGAACCTGTCTGGGTTTCTGTGTTCCCATTCATAAATATGGAGAAGGATATAATGTGTCATAATAGGGAAAGGACTGGGCTGAAAGCCAAGAGACTCAGATACTATGGTGGAGTGGGAAAAGATCCTTAACTGGACACTGGAAATCTAAAGGTTCATATTGGATCTAACATGGATAGTCTTGAGCAAATTATTTTCCTTTTCTAGGCCTCCTTTTTCTTCTCAACTTGTCCTGCCATTATTAGAACTTTCCTTTCTTCAAACTCTTTTGTATTTCATTGTATAACATTTGTCATTTTTTTTTATCACGTTGGGGGCCAAGTGAACAGAGCTGGGCTTGAATAAGGAGAACTTATCTTTGCAAGTTCAAATCTAGCCTCGAATACTTACTAGTTATGTGACCCTGGGCAAGTCATTTAACTCTGTTTACCTCAGTTTCCTCATCTGCCAAATGAGCTGAAGAAGGAAATGACACACCAGTTCAGTATCTTTCACAGAAAAATCCCAAATGCGGTCACAACTGAACAATGATTGAACAGCAAATATGCCATACCATGTTCCCTTGGTAGAAAAATCATCCTTGAAGGCAACTTGATCCTTGAAGGTCCTTGAAGTTATTATTTAACTTCTCATTCTCAGTATTCAGCATTGCATATAATAAATTGAGCCCTACAGCTAGAGTTTGAAGGTACTTCACAAGTCATCTGGACCAACCTCTTTCACAGTTGAGGAAAGTCATGACTGACCCATGGTCACATAATTAGTCAATCATTTGAATTTTTACATGGTAGATACTTAACTTAATAAATATTGTTTAAATTAATTGGTCCACAAAGAAGTAGCATGTGTGGAGAGTGCTGGACTTGGAGACAGGTAGTTATGGAATGAGTTAATTCCCACCTGAGATACTTATTAGCTGTAAGACTATAGGCAAGTCACTTAAATTCACTCAAATTCATTTCTTCAGGAATAGAATGGTGCTAATAATAATAATATTTATCTCAAAGGGTTGTTGTAAAGACCAAATGAAATATCATATATAAAGAACTTTGTAAATCTTGAAAGGTTTTATAAATAGTACTATTATTATTAACAATTAGTTAATAATAATAAGTGAGTGACAGGTTGTAGATTAGATGGTCTCTCATTTCTCTTCCAACCTTTAAATTCTATAGTTTTAAAGATCTAATTCCAGCTCTGCTACTTACTAGTTGTATGATCTTGGTACACTTACTCTAAGTTTCCACTTTCTGAAACTAGCTGTTAGTTCTCCTCCTTCATGAAATTACCTTACATTACATATAGACTGCAATGAGGACAAAAAATGTTTTGTTTTGTTTTGGTCTTGGCAGGCCAGGCAGAGCACACATATAGTAGGTGCTTAACATGTCTTTATTGAATTTGCACATAGTAGTTATTTAATAAATATTTGTTGAATTTGATTATCCATAAAATAAAGGGTGGGGAAAGATCTAGATTAGGTGATATCTCAGATTCCTTCAAGCTCTAAAATTTTATGATTCACTGGGTTCTAATGATTAGATTTGACAGTGACTAGTTCTAGGTTAAGTCACTTAGTATCTCAAATCTACAGGTAGAGGTGATCTTAAAGGTCAATTCTTTGACAGTCCTAGAAACTGAGAACCAGCAGAGAAGAAATCAATAATCATTGTGTTCAAGAAAGCAACTTCACATCAACTCAAACCAACTTTTAAAGCCAAATTTAACTGTGGAGAGTCAGGTGACCTTGAGACACAGGATTCCATGGGAGAAAGGACTGTGAAGTTGTGGCAGGGGAGATTAATGTTGAGTAGAGAGTCTAAGGGATCAATGATGTGCAGGTATTCATATGGGATGATTTTGTAGTAGTGTTTTGTGGGACAAGGGAGGAAGTTCGATATATATTAGCTTAATATTTTAAATCAATTATTCTTGCTATCTATGTGCTACCTGATAAGGGAAGAGTTTCAGGAACATTGAATTTCAGCAACCTGTAGCATAGCACCAGTTGTCCTGCCATGTGAGTGCGTGTGTGTGTGTGTGTGTGTGTGTGTGTGTGTGTGTGTGTTCAGAGAAGGAGAAACAAGACAAGTTGCAAGACTTGAAACAAGACAGTTGAAGAACTTGCATGAAAACCCAGTTTTTCTCAAGTCCAGATTCTTGTTTCCACTTAGGCTGTCTCTTGAGCTGGACAACTTCATAAAAAAGCATTTTGTTTCAGATTATTTAACCTAGAAGGACCAGGTAATCTGAGACATCTATAACAGTTCATTAAAAAGTCTTTTGAAAAACTAATTACCTATTTTCTGTTCCCTTAACTTGTAGAACATGGATCCATGGAGAGAAGTATGACTAGGGTTAGAGGCGTCCTGCCTGGCCTGTTGCTGACCAGCCTGTCAGCATCACTTTAAATATTGGAGCCATTCCAATAGGAAAACTGTCTCTGATGGTTTAGAGTAGGCAGGAAGGCTTCAGCCAGCTGGCCCAGATACAGCAATCTTGAATTAGGCAAATGCATGTTAGGGTGATAGTAGAAAGATTACAATACAACTCCTGTCAAGATTGAGGGATTGAGGGGGGATTGAGAATCAGGACACTTGAGTTCTTCTATGCATTCTTCCAAGGATAATCTGCTTTCATTTTCTTTCTTTGCCATAGACTTTTTCTCTCTTGGGCAGGATAGAGAGGATTTTCTTTCTGCAAAGTCCCTTCTCTCTAACAATAGAAATTCACTGCAGAAGCACTGGTCTGTGGGAAATGTGTGTTTGATTAGGCTACTATAAGCCTAGGGTCCCAAGATTTCTTTACTTGCTCTTGGCTGCTTTCTTTTGTCTTTTTGTTTCCCTTCCTGACAGTCTAGTTATTGGCAATTCTGAGAAATGGATGGATTGATTACCTTAGGCAAGTGATTTATCTTCCCTGTATACTAGATTTCTCCACACAACTAGGGGTATGAAACTCACTCTTCTGTAGGGTCGCTTTTAGATCAATCATTCTACAATTCTACTAGTTAAGTCTTTCTGAGAGCAGGAATGAATTATTAATTTTTCTGTCCTTCATAGTGCCTAGTCCAGTGCTTTGCATACAATAGGAATTCAAGAAATGGTTTAAGTAGGAGAATGAATGACTAATTTTCAGAAGACTGAAGACATGGAAAAGAAGGCTCTGACCACCAAAGTCCTTGATATTCTCAAATGGATCAATATCAGAAAATGACATGGTTTTATTAATGGAAATGACAATAAAGATGTATGGCTATCATTTTTGCTGTTGTATCCTGAGAATCATGGGACCTTTTCATGCTACTGGCAGCTGAAACCCCCTCTATGTGCTGTCTTCCTTAGTAGAACGTGAACTCTTTGATAGAAGAGATCAGCACACTTTCTATTTTTATATCCAACACAATGTATAATAAGCAAATAATTTTTAATTCATTCATTCATAACTATCAAAATGTTAGAAGTGAAAAATGAGGCATTTAATTCAAGTATTCTTTTCCTTTTTGTGTCTCAAATGTCTTTGGAAGTCAAGGGAAGCTTATGAACATTTTCTCAGGAATAATATCTTTGTGTGTGTGTGTGCATATATATATATGTATATATATATATATATATATATATAATAAAAGATCACAAAGAAATAATGAATGAAAATAAAGATGTATTTTCCCATCTAACTTTATGGTTCACTCCTAAAATCTGTCCATGTATCTCTTGGGGAATCCAAGTCCCCTAGTTCAAGTACCTCTGACCCAATCTAATTTATTAATTTCATGACTTTGGGAACTGAGGCCCAAGCAGGAAAAATGGTGAAGAAGAATTGGAAAAATCTTATTTAAAAATAAGTTCACTCAAATAAAGCAGGCCTGAGTCTTATTTGACCATCCTATGAACCCTATATGCCCTTGACAGGAGGGGCCAGGAACTTGCCATTCCTGGAATTGCTTGTGCTCAGAGGAGGGTGGCTCCCTCCCTGAACATACACAAATTTGTCAAAGCTAAGGGGTCTGGAACGGACCAAACAAAGATATGGTAGTAAGAAAGATAGTACCTTCGTACACATGTAGTACGTACCAAAAGGCACAAACGTAACTTATTTTGGCCTGAAGCCTTCTTTGTCTAAAAAAGAAATAAAAGCCCCAATTCCTAGCAACCTGTTGAGCCTCACCCATGGGAAGGGCACTTCGCCCGGGGAAAATCTTTTCCCAATTCAAGCTGCTGAGGCTGAAACGGGGCTCCCAGTCACCTGAGTTTTGAGGTTCCCTTGAATTGGTGATGTATTCTCTTCCTCTATCTATCTCAATTATTATTGGTTTAATTTTAGTTATTATTGTCTTATCTTGTTGTCTGTGTAAATCTAAACTGTCCATACCGTGCATTTTATAATTAAAAATTTACTTTCATTTTCATTTGAGTCTGAGAGCGTCATTTATAGGAGCGAATCCGGACATATTTAAATATCACAAAACAAATGAATTGCTTAAAATCACATAAGTGGCAAACCAATATCAATCCTACCTCTAAGTTCAGTGCTGTTGCCAATCCAGAGGTATGGTTGATTAATTTTTCTTCCTTATTTCATGTCATCCTAAAATAGAAGACATAATGCTCCCCAGGAAGGTCAACAAGGATCAGGTGGGGAAGCTGGAAGACTTTGGGCTTTGCTGTGCATCCTCTGGGATGGGGAGTGGGACTGATTTGTATTGTTGCACTGTGTTTGGCTGTTAACTGGATTCCTCTATGTCTTCCATCCCTTACTGATATTGTCTGCCACTGAGCTTTGAGCCCCTGTAATTCCTCAAGAAATTCCAAGCTCTGGGAATTATCCCAATGAAGCCAGATAATAGAGATTCCCAAGTTTCAAACACACACACACACACACACACACACACACACACACACACACCCCCCTCAACCCCTGGCAAAGTGTGTGTGTAGAAATATTTGTAGCAGCTCTCTTCTCAGTGCAAAAAAATGGAATTTGGGGGGTTGACCATCAATTGGGGAATGGCTGAATACATTGTGATATGTGATTATCATGGAATATTATTGTTCTATGGGAAATGACAAGCAGGATGCTGTCAGGAAAAAAAAAACCTGGAAAGTCCTCCATGAGCCCAAGAAAAGTGAGATGTACTGTATACAAAGCAATAACAATGTTCTGGGATGACCAGATATAAATAACTTTGCTATTTGCAGAAGTACAATGATCTGTGGCTGCTCTGAAGGATTTATGGTGAAAAATCCTGTCAATACCCAGAGAAAGAACTAATTGTATTTGAATGCAGATTGAAGCATTCTCTCTCTCTCTCTCTCTCTCTCTCTCTCTCTCTCTCTCTCTCTCTCTCTCTGTCTTCCCCGCTCCTTCCCCCCATTTTAAACTTTGTTTTTCTTGTGTGTGTTTTTTTTTTGTATTAGGGTGAAAGATCTATGTTTTGTTTTGTTTTTTTTTTTTTTACATCACGTCTTTTATGGATATATTTTGCCTAACTTCACATGTGGTTTTTTAAATGGAGACTGGGATTGGGGATAAGGGAGAGAATCTGGAACTCAAAAATTTTGAAAACAAATATAAAAAAATTGTTTTAAACGTATCTGAGGAAAATATTAAATAAATAAATTAAAATAAGAGCACAGGATTTCAAGGTCATGTATGGCTTTAGTTTAGTTACTTATCATCTCTGATTTTTATTTGTGAAAATAAGAAGGTTGAACAAGAACTCTGAGATTCATTCCAGCTCTAAAATTGGTAAACTCCTTACCAATTCAGTATGTAAAATGTGGACTAGACAACCTTAAAATCCTTTCCAGGTCTGAATCAATCATTCCATTATCCTTCTTTCCTTCATTTATTTGATGTGGAGATGCCTTCAGGATTAAATACAAAATCCTTTGGTTTTTAAAATCCTTTATAACCTGCCCCTCTCCCACATCTTTCCAGTTTTCTTATAATTTATTCTCCATTTACTTTAGGAGCCAGTGACTTATTATTACTATTATTATTATTAGAGCAGAGTTAGCATCAAACCAAAATTAAAGAAATATGACCTCCCCTGGAAAGATTTACATAAACTGATGCTGAATAAAACAAGCAGAACCAGGAAAACATTGTATACATTAATAGCTAGAATGTGTGATGATCAATTAGGAAACACTTGCTTCTTCTCAATGGTTCAGTGATCCAAAGCAATTCTAATAAACTTTGCATAAATGTGCCATCTGCATCCAGAAAAAGAACTATGGAGATTGAATGTAAATCAACACATGCTAAATTTGCTTCTGATTTTTCTTTCCCAACATGATTCATAAAGCCATGTGTTTTAAAGATAAATTAATTAGTTAAAAAGAAATATGGCCTGCTGCCTCCTTGCCCCATATCCTTTCCCACTATTCCACACTAAAACAGGGAGAGATATCTCTCTCTAATAACATACAAATCTTGTTCATAGAATTTTGAGTTGGAAAGAACTATTAGATTCAATTCATTTTATGGATGAAGAAAGTAAAATGATTTGCTTAGATTACAGAAATTAAAAGAAACTCAATTAGGATTTGAACCCACATATTTCAGTCCCAAAGGCTGTGCTCCAAAGGAACATCCTCTTATGAGATGGAGGAAGAAGGCATGGAGAGGAGGAAGGGTTGATGAAAGAATAAAGGTACAGGTGAAGTAAGGAGAATCAAAGAATAAATTCCTCTGTTCAACAACTTTCCTGTATTGCTTTTGTGTTGGACAATCAGAACATTTGGGGCTTAAAAAAGGATGAAATGAGGGAAGGCTGTTATGCTTTCTCAGAATCCTCCAAAGGTGATTCTCCTCCTTTTGAAAAAGGTGAGGGAACTGCTACAACATTTATTAAGAGATGGAATCCCCCAAGGGCAGCTCCCTGCAAGATGACATTTGGGAGAATTCCATCTATCAAATACAGTGCCCCATGGGCCCCAGATTGGTCATTTGTATCACAACTGTGACATATAGAGTTTATTATGAACTTTGCCTCACTCTTCCCTCCCCCACTTCTTTGGGAGGCAAGTGAAAATGTGAGGAAAGGAAACTAGAAGCTAGAAATGAGAAAAGAAGCTACTGAAACCATTTTTGGATGATCAACACCATCTTATCCCAATTTCCCTGTTAAGCAGCTTGAGACAAAGAAAGCAGATCTCCCTAGAGACTTACAGTTAAGATTGGTACCATGAGATGTAGAATTGTAAGTGATTTTAGGACTCTTCCAATCTTCTGATTGAAGGAAAGCATCCAGACTATAGTCACACATTGTTTCTTATTGCAGTATCATCAGCTTCCTCCTCTATAAAACCAGAAAATTGAACAAATAGCTTAATTTTTTTCAAGTCCAATGTTCTTTAGTCCCCCACATAACATGTTCCATCTCCTGCCACCATATTTTTCTATGACATTTTCCCTCCACCTGCTTTCTCTCCTTGTCCCTTATAACCTCTGACTCTCTTCAAGGTTGATTTTAAGTGCTCAGCTACTTCAAGAGACCTTTCCTGATTACCCTAGCTTTTAATCACTTTTTCTATTTCCCAGAAATCACTTTGCATTTATTTTATATGTATTTCTCTGTTAACTCATTACATTATGAATAATATGTATTTAATTGTGTTGACATGTTATATTATACCCAATATATATTTAGTTATTTGTTGATATGTTATATTATTCACTATATATAGTTATCTGTTGACATGTTATACACAATATCTAGTTTATCTATTTGTTGTTACATACAATATATATTTAGTTTGCTGTTGACATGTTATAGTTTATTTTCTTAGGTATATGTGTTAACATGAAATGTTTTATGTCAATTTAGTTATATAATAAGTTATTTTAAAAATATATTTACTTATCTGTTAACATATTGTTTTCCCCCAGTAGAATGTAAGCTTCTTGAAGGAAGGAACTCTCTTTCTTTTGTATTTGTATCTCTTAAACCTGACACATGGTAGAGTTTTTATAAATGCTTATTGACTATCTTGATATATACCCTTGGGAAGCATGAACATCCACCTTAGCCAAAAAGAATTATTTCAAGGGGTACTCAGGAGTGTTTTCATTAGTCAACCCTAGAACAGAACTTCTTAAACTTTTTTCACTCATGATTTCTTTTCTCCCAAGAAATTTTTATGCAACCCTCAATTAAATGGTATATAAAATAGGTTTACAAATCAAATATTTATTGATAACAAATCATAATTTTGTGAACCCCAAAATTCACTTATATGACTCCATGTAAGTTCATGACCTCACTGCTTAAGAAACTACGCTCTAGAGAAACCTGATAGGGCACCTAGTATGGTGGATAGAGCACCAGCCCTGAAGTCAGGAGGACCTGAGTTCAAATGTGATCTCAGACACTTAACATTTCCTAATGTGTGACCCTGGGCAAGTCACTTAACTTCAATTGCCTCAGCAAAAAATAAAATAAATTAAAATAAATAAAAAAACAACAACTCTGCTTTAGAGAAACTTGTACAAACTTCTTAGAAGGAAGGGATAATCTTGAAAAGAGCCTTGCAATGTCTCAAATACTTTAGGGCTTAGAAGAGACCTGACTGTAAGCCGTTCTGAAGAAGTAGCAAGGAGAGATTTTATTTTATTTTTGAGAAGCAACAGAGGAGTGATTAGCCCAGGATTGCATAGCTAGTTAAGTATCAAATATCTGGGATCAAATTTGAATTCAGGTTCTCCTGACTGTCAACTTCAGTGTTGCTTTGGGGAGAGAATTTTGCTGGGCTGTCAAGTTGTTGAGAGATCCACAAACTATTTAATTATTCAAGATATAATTAAACCCTAGGAATAACCAGTGAGGTCCCAGGTGCTGTTTCCTATAAGAATAGCTATTGTGGGAACTTTCTACTAAAGGATATTTATTAGAATAGGGGAATATTTTTGCTTGTGGTCTTTGCCTCTCTCTGTCATCTCAGTTCTATTCATTTTAGAAGGAGAAAGGAAAAGAGAAAAAAGGAGAATGAAGAGAAAAATCAGGTCTTATTTCTCATTTCAAATTCAATTCAACAAGCAATCCTGCCTCTGCTCAATACTATCCATATGAATTTGAAGAAATTTTTTAACTTCTCAAGGCTCAGCGCCTCATCAGAAAATAAGAGAACTGCAAAAAGTCACAACTTAATCACACCCTTTGACTCACAGACATCACTCATATATCTGAAAGAAATTAATGAAAGAAGAAAAGGCTCACTATGTACAGCAATATTTATAGCTGATCTTTCTGTTGTCACAAAGACCTGGAAACACCAATTGTGTGATGGGAGAAGAATAAATTATGCTATATGATTGTAATGGAATATTCTTGCTCCAAAAGAAATGAAGATTCCGGAGAAATTTGAGATGACTTATATGAACTTATGCAAAGTTCACATTTTATTTTCACATTTTTTTTCTTGGACAAAAATTGAGATGACTTATATGAATTCATGCAAAGTGAACTAAACAGAACCAAGAAAATAATTTATATAGTAACAGCAACATTGTAGAGAATAACAATGTTGAAAAAATTAGCAATTATCAACTATATCTCCAGAGAACTCATGATGAAGCAGGTTACCTATATTTTCAAAGTTCCACTTAAGGAACCAAGTAATGTACACATTATTTTCTTAATTTATTTATTTAAAACAAATACAAAATATGAAAAAACAAAATAGAAAAAGAAAGAAAAAGAAAAAAATCACCATGTGTCCAATGGAACGTCAGTGAAGATTCAAAATATGTAACAATAAATTTCCATTTCAAGAAAGCATATATATAATAGAAAACATCATATTTATGACTGTCCATCTTCTCTTTGCTTTCTTGTAGGTTATTCTTTTGTTCTCTGCTATGCATCACACACCCATTTTTGGATGTGGCTAATATATTGATTAATTTTGTTTGATGAAGTTTGATTGATATAAACAATATGTATTTTTTCATGGGTATATGAATTATTATAGAAGAAAAGAATCTAGCAAGAATGTTGGCCAAGAAAAAGAAAAATAAAGACTAATAGACTATTGAAACATTTTTGAAAAGCCACAAAAGAGAATAGAAGAAAATTCATAAGGTAACAAAAACAAGAGAGCCTTGAAAGTAGCATGTTGAATATATTACATATTTTAAAATAAAGCATACTCTGTAGGATAGAGTTTGAACTTTCCCATATAATCCCCCCATTTTTTCTTTTCTACTTTGTGTCTGGAAAAATTTCTCCCTTTTTTATGGCATTTGTTAGGTTAAGAATCTTTTTTTAAAATGAAAATGAATGGATTAAGACACAACAAAAGATAACAAAAAGAAAATAAAGAGAATGGATTAGTTTTATGTTCCTTAAGGTTCTTTCCAACTGAAAATCTGAAATTTCATTCTCTCATCCTATTATAAAAGCTTAGTGTGTGTCAGGCACTGGAGTTACAAAGGCCAAAATGATGAAATAATCTAAGACCTCAAAGAATTTACTTTTCTTACTTGATAAGATGGACAGGTGGATAAAAACTATTCTTCTATCCTGTCATAGAAACTTTTAAATTTTAAAGTTGGAAGGGACTTTAGAAATCACCTGGTTCTGCCCTACCATGCTTATTTTACAGTTCAGGAAAACTGAGTTTCAGAAGAGCAGGGACTTGCTGGAAATGGCAGCGCTAGCTCTCAACTTTGGGTCTGAATATTTCAGATACACGGTTCTTCTCACAATGATCCTCTAAATCAAGAAGGCGGCATATTATACTGTAATTTCCCACTGGGCAACCTCAGTGAGGAGGCTGTAAGTTGGGTCTGGAGCCAATCACAATGAATTGATAAAGGAATTTAATTCTTAGATCTCAGCTTCGAGGAAGAGGTCCCAGCTGGACACTCAAGTCACTCTTAACAAGTGTTTGTTGACTGACTGACTGAAGCCAGGCCTTGTTCTGGATCCCATTGGCAGGCAAACAGGAGCTCCCTGGGAGTGGATTAATCTGTTATTGTTATTCTTGGCATTCTGCAATGGAGACTGGCATCTAAATGCCAGGCAGATGAGTCAAACCTCTTTGGGGAGGGAATTAGGGTGTCTCAGTGCCTTTCCTGAAGACTGTTTCTTAGAATGATTCCACTCCAGAGGCCCCACTTCATACAAGTGATGATAAGTGGTTGGTTCTGGGTCACCCAGAGAAGGAGTTCCTGTAGTATCCTGATGGATGATTTGGGCCAGGCTGTTACGCCTTACATCCCAAAGCTGCTGCCATTCTCTCACCCCCCACATTATCTTTCACCTTTCTTGCTTCGTCCCACTTTGCTCCTCCCCATCTCCCCGCCCCCAAAATTTCTGGGATTGGAGACTGAGAAAAGCTTTCTATTTACCAGGGAGAATGGCACCCTACTTAAAGATTTCCAGGAAGCAAATCTCCAGCCTTACCTTCTACTGTAGGGAGGAGGGAGACCAAGGGAGAAACCTTTTACCCTCACACCGATTAAGTCCCTTTCACTGAATCCACTTTAATGAAAAAGAAAATTGCATTTGTACTAAGGGTCTTGGGGCAACTGCAGGAGCCTCTGATAGACTGGTGGGATTGCCTCATGTCTCACAGAGTTCATAAGCAACAGAAAAATTGGACTTCAGGGAAACCTGTTTCCCTTAGAGTTCCAAAAGGTCTCTGTCCAGGCCAAGGCTGTACTTCTCCCAGATAATTTCTAGCAGAAAAGAGCTTGCCTCAGTTATGAGCCTGGTCTTCTAGGACAACTGCAAAGGGGAACCAGAAGATTTAGGAATGAATTTGGAAGCCCCAAGAGATCAGGGGAAGCGCTTGGAACTCCAGGAGGCAAAAGAATGATGCTGTGCTGAGCCAGGGAGAGAGACATTAGGAAGGCTCTCACCAGAAAGAAGAGAACTTCCTGTTCCAGTCTATTTAAAATGCCAAGTTTCATTTCAATTGCCATTAACTTCCATCCTAGGGTGCAAGGAGCGGTGGTACTCTCTCAGGGCCAAGGGATTTCCCTAAGGGCTCTTTAGGCAGTGGAACAGCTGGACAGATGTGAAGGGAGGGAAATAATGAATGGAGAAGAGAGCAGACAAGATTATTTATTTAAGATTGAAGACATAAACAGCCTGATGGGATTAAATAATCTTGAGAAAAGACAATGTTGGGCAAGACAACATTTCAGGGGGTTGCTTAGTGTCAGGTAAACATGAATGCTGTGAGTGATTTTGGTGGGCAGTTTACCTAAAAATATCAGATAGGTCTAATTAATAAGAATTTATTAAATGTCTACTATATTTTCAGAACTTTGAGGATTATGTGAAATAACAATATATGTAAGTTGCTTTTCAAACTTCTAAGGGATATGTCATTGCTTTTAGGTTTATTAATAATAACCCTAATTCTCACATGGGAAATTATAAATATTGTGGGGAGAGCACTGACTGGCCTCAGGGCAAGGAATACTTGGATTCAAATCCTACTTCTGACAACTCACTATGTAATCTTGGGAAAACAATTGAAAATATCAGTGCTCCAGGCCAATTTCTGAGACTATGAATTGCACAGGGAGATGGATTTTCCTTAAAAATTGATGACTGCCCCCAGAACCTTCATGTGGGTCTTAGCTAGCAATATTGACCATATTAGAAATTACAGTTCTTCTTATTATAAAAAATACGGACCTCACTAAACATCTTGATCCTCAGAACTTAATTTGAGAATTGCTGATTTGAGCCAAAGTTAGGATTTTTCGTACATGAGTCTGATTTAGCCCTCCTCCTAGTACAGTGGATAAGATTCCTAAATTACAGGTCTGTCTCTAGATTATTATTGCAAATAAAAAGTGAGATAGTCTCTGATTTCAAGGAGGTTATATTCTACAAGGTTTTATATATATATGTATATATATATATACACACATAAATATGTATATATACATATATACACACATACACACATATATATATGTATACACATACACACACACACACACACACACACACACACACACACATATATATATATATATATATGCATATTGCACTAGGCCTAGAATCAGGAAAATCCAAGTTCAAATCTAGCTTCAGACAATTTTTGCCTATATTATTGCAAGTCATTTAACCTCTGTTTGCCTCAGTTTCCTCAATTGTAAAATGGCAATCATAATAGCACCTCCCAGGGTTTTGTGAGATTCAAATGAGATAATAATTGTTAATGATCTAGCATAGAGTAAGTCCTATGTAAATGTTAGCTATTTATTATTATCATAGAATATGATAAAATGTCAAGATGCTAAGCATTGTGGAAGATTCGGAAGGAGAAAAGTCAGTGTTCAGCCAAGTGATCAGGGAAGACTTCATAGAGAATTCTGATTTCATCCTAAATACAAAAGGGTAGACAAATGCCTCACTCTTTACAGCTAAGATTTGAGGTAGGATTCAAAGAAACCACTAAGGGTGGCAGTGGAGTAAACATTCAGGGTTAAGGCAAAGGCCCCATTCAAAAACAGAATACTTGGTCCCTTTTCTTTGATTATTGGGACAAAAGGCCCTGAGCAGCCTGGCTCAGGTGAAGGAAATGAAGGAGCCTGATGATTATTCTAGCCAACAATCTTTCATGTTTCTCAACTGTTAGTGGCCAGAGCTGGTGGTTGATGTTCATAATAGCACCTTTCAGCTCTAGGGTTTGGGGGGTGGGATGTGGTTATTTAGAAACGAGGAGGCCATAATGAAGTTCTCCTGACTTTTATGGTGGGACACCCTTTAGGGACCAGTAATAATTACAGCCCATGTTTTCAAGAAGTTCCCCCTTCTTTCCACTTTTCTAAAGAGCAGTAGACTGGGGCTCAAAAACCACAAGTATCCCACTGGGGCTCAAAAACCACAAGTATTTTATTAGACAGAATTGGGACATCATATTCACAAGAGAATCTCTGTATCTGAGATGCTGGGGAGGATATGTGTAGTAGGAGACCTTTGGGGTAGGTCAGGCTTATTAGGGAAGTCTGGCCCCTTTAATTAGAAACAGTAGGAAGTGGAACTACAGTTCTTTGATTCAGGAGGCCAAAGGAATAGCTGACCCTTGGATTGATGGCTCTGGAGTACTTCTCAGTTATAATTCTTCTCAACAATTGGATCCTACTTTTGCTTTCAAAGCTTTAAAAAGGGTGAGGCTGCACCCACAGAGGGATGAAGCTGCCAGATCTGTAGGAGAAAACTCATTAGCATCCTTCACCTCTCACTTTCAGGCAATTGTGTGATGCTGGGGAAAGGCCAGTGGACTAGGTAGGAGTCAGTAAAGCTGAATTCTTGTCCTGGTTTAGCCTCTCCACATCCAAGTCTTTTTCCATTATGATATTCTGCTTAATGAAAGTTATCACATCCTTGGATGAACTACATCAAAAATCCTTGGTCCATTGGGTCAGTTTCTAGTTCCAAAATCCATGAGGGAAAGTAATAGAAAATTTGTGAAAAGGATTCAATCCAACTCTATCAATTAATAAACCAATCAGTCAAAAAGCATTTATTAAGTGCTTCCAATGTGCTAAACACAATTCTAGTCTCTTAAGATAGAAAGACAAATGAAACTGCCCCTCAATTTAAGTAGTTTATATGTGATAAAGGGAGAAAAACATAAATTATGGGAAAAGGGGCAGGGGGTAGGAGCTGGCCAATAAGAGTCTAGTTCTCAGAGCATGTTCAGTATGATCTCTTTGGTAGCAATATATAAAGGCTTAGTGAACCTACTTCAGAAAATGTGTGATATAATGGAAGGATCTTTCTCTTTCCCAATTAAGAGTGCATGCAGGCATTCTCTGTATGAGACAAGTGGCAAAGTGGGTAGAGTGCAGAACCTGGGGTCAGAGACGGGAGCACGTGAGGATCAAATGAGATAATATTTATATAAACATTTTATCAATCTTAAAGCACTTTATAAATAGTCATTATTATTATTCTCTATTTCTACTGTCTGACAATGGATAATAAAGAGCCTTTAAATAGACTGCTGAGTCGTAAAAGAATGCTATAAAATGCCAGAACAGACCAATTCACCATTTTTTTCCCCTGATGACTTTTGAGTAAGGAATAAGAAATATAGTAAACCCTCAGGTGGAGAAGAGGTCATAAAAATCATAGCAGCCATCATCTTTTCTCCCCACCTAAACACTATGGTATTATGGTGCTCCCTCTCTTTCTGTATCTGTTTTATGTATTTTTTTCCTGATCTCATATTAGATCAGAATTAGAGATGGAAACAACCAAGTTCTGAGCATGTGATCTTCCTTCAAAAGATTGGAAGTCACTAGAAATTAAGCACCTGGGGCCCGTGATAATAAAAAAAAAAAAAAAAAAAAAAAAAAAAAAAAAGAGCTGAAATGGTTGGATTTGGTGAAGAACCGGGCTTGAGGAATGACTAAGTTACTCCTACCCCCAGCAAAGAATTGACCCAAATCTGGAGTATTGCATTCTGAAAATAATGGAAGCACTAGTCCATTGGCTATGCCGTATTCAGACATGAATTTAGGAAGAGGGCAATGCCTTTTAGCAGCCATTCTAAGTCTGAGCCCAGTTTTCCAGAGACTGAGTTTATTTTCAGAGGAAAGATGCTCCTCTTGGTGGTGAGTGAGGGGTTTGTAAAGTGTCAGTGCTTCTGTATTTATTATACCTTCTTAATAAATATTTTTTATTTTTTAATAATTTTTTTTGCAAAAACTGTGATTAATGTTAATTGATTAATTGCTACTGTGGAAATCAACTGGGAAATTGAAATTGGAGAGATATTCATTGATGATTGTTATTGATGTATGTGAAGAAAGCACTGCAAAGAAGCTTAAGAACAATAATAGTGGGGAAATCTCCCTAACTGTCAGTGTTATTCTGAGAATTTATTTGGAAAGGAACAGGATTCTACCAGAGATGGAATTACAGACATAAAAGGACAGAAAACAATACACAAGGTATGTATTTTGGTAGTGGCGTTTGAGAGGGTCAGGAGAAGCCACATATAGTGCTTAAATTGACCTTTGACATCTTGGGATTCTACAAGGGAGAGGTAAGGAAGGAGTATGATTCAGGAATGGAAAATAGTGAGTAGGGAGAGGATGGGAAAGGCGTGCCTGTAGGAGGAGTGTTATGTGTAAGAGTCAGCAAGTTTGGCTAGAGCATTGAGTCCACAGAACAGTAGTAATGTATAATAAGTCTAGAAAGGTAGACCAGAGCCAGGTTATGAAAGGCTTTAAATGCCAAACAAAGGAGTTTTTATTTCATCCAAGAGACAATAGGGAGAAAACCAAAGCTTAAAGAAATTAAGCATTTTGTTTCCCCAACTTCCCACAGACAGCTCCAAGGCTAGAATTCAATCCTGACTTTGCTTAGTCTAGGGATCTTTGTAGCATATCAGTCCTTAACATATATGTGTGGGGGGCCTCTTTTGGCAGTCTATGGATTCCTCAGAATAATGTTTCTAAATTTTTGTAGGAAATGAATATTTCAGTTAAAGATAAGGGAAAATTTAGATGTCATTTCCCCCCATCCAATGTCAAAGACCCCCTGAAATTTCTACATGATTCCCTTGGGGATCTGTTGACCCTACATTATGATCAATGTTATAATAGAATGTGGTGCCTCAGTGTCTCCAGCTGTTTCTTCTGTGCTGCTAGTCCATGAGGATAGGAGCCAGATGACTGACTTTTCTTGTCTATTCTCAGAGAGAACTGGACTGCTGAGGAGGTCTGTTTTTCTCACTGGTCCAGAGAGCCAGGAGTATCACTAATGAATCAAACTTGATTCCGAGGTACCACTATACCTTTTGAATCTTGCTAATGTGGAAAGCAAAGAGTCCTGAGCCCCCCAAAAGATAGAGATTTACTCCCAGTCAGGTCACAACATATGCTGTAGAGTGAGCTGCACACAAGTTAATTTGAAGGCCAGGTTGGAAGTCGTGTGTGTGTGTGTGTGTGTGTGTGTGTGTGTGTGTGTGTGTGTGTG
>JAJPUD010000038.1:530631-551711 GCA_023553655.1 Myrmecobius fasciatus | reverse complement strand
CACACACACACACACACACACACACACACACACACACACACACACACGATCTTGTCAGGAGAGTTAGTTAAAATAGGTAGCCTCTGAGGTGTCTCAGGAATTTTAAACCTGGGATTTACAGATATTCCTCCCAACCAAGGAGTCTACTGACAGTTTTCAGGGCATCTGTGAAGTTAAATGGGAAAAAGAAATACATTTTATTTTAATACAAATGGCTTCTTTTGTCATTTTCTATATTTTATTTTATGCATTTAAAAACATGATTCTGAGAAAAATTCATTGGTTTTGTCAGATTGCCAAGAGACACATGCAAAGGTTAAGAACTCCCTCCTATAGATAGGCATATTCTGCTTAGCACTTCTTGGAGGGATTGTATGAGCAGGGCTCATCGTACAGGGGGACTGAGCCTAGAGAAAATTTTACCGGGTGCCCTCCTTTTCCCTGCCATGTTTTATCCAGGTGAAATCAAGTTAAAGTGGGACTGGGAACTGGGATTTAGAATTCAGTGAAACCTTAGAAATATTATAGTGCAACTCCTTATTTTTTTTATAGAGTAGGAAACTGAGGGCCAGAGAATGAAAATTCACTCTCCAAATCCATACCTCTTTCCATTACGCTTGGCTACATCAAAGAGAAAATGAACAGAGGATGATGTGTTATTACCCAAGAGCCTTATACTGCCAACAAGAGTTGGGAGTAGATAAAGGGAGTTTTGGTGCTGGGCAACCAGCCTGAGTTTCTTTCCCCAACTTCACCCACTTTATGTGTTTATTATATGTATGGGGATATACAGGTCTGCACACAGACATGTGTATACATACATACATATTATATATACATAATATGTATGTATGTATGTATGTATGTATGTATGTATGTATGTATATCTCCCTTAGGACTTTAAGCCACCAAGCAATAAGGATTACTTGACCTTCCCAAGTGATTTCCACAGTTTTAGAATTTAGACCAGAAGAAGGGATAGGATTGGTTGGTTTTAAAATTGAAGGGAATTTGGTAGTAAACCATTTTTCAGAGCAGTATTAAAAACGTCCTGGGAATGGCTGTGAATTGATAAGATGAAGTTTAGGCCTTCAAAGCTACAGAGGCAAAGTAGCATAATGGAGTTTATATTCACTATATATTATATGATTTTATATAATATATGTGTGTATACATACTTATGCATATATGTAATATATACGTAATATATATATATGCACAGACATATGTTGGATATAATGGGTTTATATTCAGAAGATTTGAGTTCAAATCCTGCCTCAGGTATTTGCCCCTGTGGTCATGTGACTCGGGGTAAGAAATGTCACCCCACTGTTTTCTTTGTCTATAAAATGCAGATAATAATAATTTGTGTTACCTTGACAGAGGATCCGAGTTCCAATCCTGACATGGCTACTCAAGTATTAAATACCTGTGGAATTTAGGGATTAATCTCTCCAGCTCTCAGCTTTTTCATCTGTAAAATATGAGGATTGGACTTTGTTGTGTGGTGGTTGTATTTTTTTCAGTGACATCTGCCTCTTCATGACTCATTTGGATTTTCTTGGCAAAGATACTGGAGTGATTTGTCATTTTCCTCTCTAGCTCATTTTAAAGATAAAGAAACTGAGGCAGAATCAAATGACTTGTGCAGAGTCACACAGCTAGTAAGTATCTGAAACTAGATTTGAAATCAAAATGAGACTGGAAAATAGATTCAAAAAGAATCAAGGCAAGGCTGACTATTCTTGGGGTTCATCTGAACCAGAGGCAATACCCTGAACTTTACCTTCCTACCATCATCACCATCATCCCTATTATCAAGATAATCAATGCCAAAATTGTCAACAATGCCAACATTTATTGAGTGCTTACTGTGTATAAGGTATAGAACTTTCTTTTTTTTTTAATTAAAGCTTTTTATTTACAGAACATATGAGTGATTTTTCTACATTGACCTTTGAAAAAAAATTTTTTGTTCCAAATTTTTCCCCTCCTTCCTCCCTTCCCCACCCCTAGATGACATGTAGTCTAATACATGTTAAATATGTTAAATTATATGACAAATCCATTATATGTATAAATATCTATACAGTTATCTTACTTCACAAGAAAAATCAGATCTAGAAAGAGAAAAAAACAACCTAGGAAGGAAAACAAAATGTAAGCAAATATTCACAGAAAGCATTAAAATGTTGTGGTCCATACTCAGTTCCCACAGGCAGGCATAGAACTTTCAATAGAGCAGAAGTAAAGCTGGGCTCTTTGGGAACTTCCAAAAATAAGCAAGAAGATTAGGCTGGATTCAAATTTACTAACTCCACTTTCTGCTTTTCCCCGTTCCAGTCCTCTCTGTACCAAAGCCTGGGACACTATGTGTGTTTGCCAAAAAGACTACTTTATGCAGAACTCAAGTTCACAAGATGAACAGAAAAAGTGATACAAGGACATCATTAATATCTCTTAAGAACTTAGAATTGATTGTATGACATAGTAGACACTGGCACAGGACCAGTGTTGGAGTGTTTTCATCAGAGAAGGCGCTGTGCTCTATGAGCAAAGCAGAATTGAATTAGCTCAGAAGAAATTCAGAGGTGCTCCAAGTTGGAGGATTCATCTCACATGTTCACGGGGACTATTTGTGTCTGACCTATGGCAGAGCATTCTGAGCTCATATTGGTCTGAACAGCGACAGTCGGACACTTGATTTGACTCTAACATAAGTGATGTCATTTTGGTGCTGTTCGAGAACTAAGGACAACAACCAACTAATCTCTCTGTACCAAAGACTGGGATATTAAAGTATGGAGAAGTTAAGTGATGGATTTTTCACCTTTTCCAGAGGGAGAACTTCATTCTCCCCACTCCAAACCTTAAGATGATGGAGGAATAAGTGATGGAAGAATAGGGAGTGAGGATGGAGTGGGGAATGGAGATTCTGAATAAATAAAGATATCACATATTTAAAGTTGAAAAGGAGTCCCAAAAATCCACATCCTCTCTCTACCCTCCTGCCATTTTACAAATGAGGAGACAGCAATTTAGAGATATGGCCAAGATCATATAATTAGGTAGCAGAGGGAAGGATTTGAACTCTGGTCCCTGACTCCAAAGTCATTGCTCTATCTGTCCTACTGTATTACAGTGGGAGGAATTGGAGAGAAGGAAAATTGGTGGATCTTCTTTGGAGAGTCTGCTAGGAGAAGGTAGCTGAAGATTTGGTCTGGCTTCAGATTCAAATGGTCTAGAATTATGGTGTTTCCCCAAGGGGATAGACCTGACTTATGGATCTGTTCTCTAGCCCATCGGTCCATTCTGGGTTGTGGCTGGAGCTCCCACTCCTTGACATATCTGGACACTTTATTTTGTCAAACACAGCCTCTGCCCAGTCATTTAACGTTGTCTAATCCTCCTAAGAGATGTAGCAAATGCAGAATAGTAACAATCCCTTACATTTCTATATATCTATGAAATTTACAAAGAATAATCAAAATCATTCTCCCCTTCAATACACTTAGCAAACCAATGAGGCAGGTATCATTCCCAATTTGCATGAGGAAACTGAGGAGCAGAGAGTCAGAGGACTTTGCTTAGTCACACAGCTAGCTACTAAGTGAATGATGGGCAATAGAATCAAGAACCCCTGCACCCTTTCTCCTGTGTCACATTATATCCAAGAAACCCCACCTGAGTGAGAGTTGAATTTGGGGGTACTTCTCTGAGACATCAGAGACTAGACAATTGTTAATAAGCAGAGCTGTAAGCCCACCGGGGGCCTGGGGAATATTTTTATGGCTCAGAAAGAAAACAATTTTCATTACTGTGAGGCAGAAACTAGGAATCAAAGAAACAAACAGCATTAAAATATCCACGTGTTAATTATTGTTATTCCTCAGGATCGTTACCACCCAAGTACTTGATTACAAGCTTGACAACCCAGGACATCTTTGCAATTCCAAATCTGTCTTGTTATGTTCTGTCCCCTGGGCTTTCTGAGCTGCTGGATTTGGGACAAGGCCATTAATAAGAGTATTGTAGCTGTAATAAAAAGCATGTGCAGCTCTTTGATAGAGCTGTTTCATTCAAGAGGAACAACTTAAGTGCCAGGTCTGAGACCGATAAATAAGCCTATGTCTGGGAGAGGGGTCTGAGTTCCTGGGGAGAGATGGAACCATGGAATGACACAGGATACAGACCTGAGAAGGTAGCACCAGTGTCAGGCTTAGACACTCAGGACTTATTTTCGTCAGCTCATGAGTTTAATTAAAAAAAAAACAATATGGGAGCAAAAGGTTAAATTTACAGAATAAGCAGCATACTCCACTCAAGCTCTGCTCCTTTATACCAAGCTTTTAAGCTACTGGGTACTCTGGAATCAAAGATCTGGATTTGAATGCAGATTCCACATCTAAACCTGTGTGAAGTTGGAAAGTCTCAACCTCACTGGGCCTCAGTTTCTTTATTTTTAACATGAAAGTGTTGGATTAGATTCAGATTTAGGAATCTTAGAGACCCATGAGATCAATTCCTTTATTTTATAGCAAGTAAAGGGAACAGGATTTAAACTCAGGTCTTCCTAAATCCATGTCCAGCACTAACCAATATAACACTTAGCTGCTTCTGAGGGTCCTTCTAGTTTAGATCTATGATCCTGTGATGGATGTACTTTTTTCAGTCTGATCTTGAACCTCCAATTCAGTGAAGTTGGGGCCCTACTGGCGATTAGCTGGTTGTACACAAGCTAGGTCTCTGCTTCAATGAGAAACAGCATAGGATACTGCAAAGTTTTTAATTTCTAGCATATCCTTCTCTTTCAAAGCTTCCTAAATGTCTTGAACTCCAATCCCTCTTCCTTGATCTCCAAACTCTTCCAGTCCATCTCTTCTGGAGAGAGATACATGGGGCAAAGAATAGAGGATCATGGGATCTGAGTTTCAATTCTGGCTCAGCCACTTATTACCCAAGTGAACTTGGGCATTTCACTTAAAACTCTCTGAGCCTTAGTTTACTCACTTATAAAAGGAAGGAGTTGGACTATAAGACTTGTGAGGTTTCTTCCAGCTTTAGAGCCATAATCTTATGATCCACCATAGGGATGAGGGTAACCCAAAGGATCAAACTTGGTCAAGACTTCACAGGTATATATTGGCCAAACCATTGTGAAAAAAGCAGGAAGGACCCTTGATTCCCAGTCTATCTAGGGCTTTTTGCACCCTACATCCCTTCTCAAGGTCCAATCCTGCCTTTCCAGCTTCTTAGTGAATGGCAGAATACAGACAAACAGAGAGAAGAGCCTGCATGTAATGCTCTGGCCTTGGGCAGGAACCCACCAAGGAAGGATCCCCTTTCACCTCTCAATCTCATCCCAGGGCATTGAAGGTTTGATTGACAGATTGACATTTTATGAAAAGTCAGGTCTAGGGTGCCCTCTTCTGGCTATGATGGCCTGACCCCACATAGAAAACAAGACAGAAAAGGGGAGGTTTGGTGAAACTGAATAAAGCCCCCCCTGGAGTCTGGGGCATAGAATCACAGCATCTCAGAATTTGAAAGGACATCTGGTTCTGAAAATGATGATGTACAGATGTGCCTCACTTTATTCAATGGGTATGATCCAAACTGGATTCTGATAAACTTAGAAAACAAGTGAATGACTTCCTCTAATCTACCCTATGGCACTTTCCCCTTTAGAAACTTTCTATCAGCATCATATATCTAGAGCTGGAGGATATCTTTGATATCCTCCAGTTCAGAGCATCTTTAACTGAGATTTGTGAACTATTTTCAAAGATGAACATTTAAAAAAAATTATTTCCCCAGTTATGTGTAAAGACAGTTTTTTAAACATTCTTTTTGAAAATTTCCAAATTTTTGCTCTCCCTTCCTCACCTTCCCCCTCCCTGAGACAGTAAGCAATTTGATATAGGTTATACATGTTCAGCCATGCAAAACATATCACCATATTAGTCATGTTTTGAAAGAAGGTACAGACTTAAAGGTAAAAAAAAAAACTCACTACGAAAAATACATAAGGTGAAAAGGGATGTGCTTTGAATTACATTCAAATTCCACTAGTTTTTTCTCTGGAAATGGAAAGCATTTTTCATCATGAATTCTTTGAAATTGTCTTAGGCTATTATATTGCAGAGAATAGTGAAGAAACTCATAGTTTATCATCATACCATCTTTCTGTTACTGTGTACAATGTTCTTCTGGTTCTGCTCACTTCACTCTGTGTCAGTTTTTTCAGGTAAAAATAATTATTTTGATAAATATCAACATAATTAGTTTCCTTCATGATCCTCTGTATTTGATTTATATATTTCAAAACCTTATTTGGAGAAAAGGTCAATGGACTTTATTCATCAGGAAAACCCAAAAAGTGAAGAGCTCTAATACCTCTTCTTCCTGCAAACAATCTTAGAGAAGAGAAATTATTTGTATAAGGTGACATGAGTAATAAGTAATGGAATCCTTCTGATACCTAAGCCAAAAGCCTTTCTACTACAATCAATTGAATCGTAATCAATCGATCAAGTAAAAAGAAATTCTCAGTCAATAAGTATTATAGCTCTTTGGAGTTGTTATTCTGTGCCTGACTCCAACTGCTCATTATGGACCTCTCCTTCACAAATGGTACCCATGCTCTACACCTTTGTCTTCCTCCTTCCTCATCCAAAAGTTCCTGAGCTGCCTGGTCTCTCAGAGCTTTACTTTCTACTATTGGAAAAAGGAACTTCCCTCAGGTAACATATTTCTTTGGCACCCTTGAAACTATACTTTGGAAAGACTTAAATGGAAAGTCAAATTATCCATATACATATGGATATTTTGCCATATGAATTCCAGTCAATACATAAGTTTTTCTTAAGTTCTTACTAAGTACCAGGCACTGTGCTATACCACAATGTGGCCATTGGCCACAGACCAGTATGTCAAACTAAAAAAAGACTTTAGGGATCAGCTGATACAGATCTTTCATGTTACAGAAGAGGAAATTGAGACCAAGAATGAGGGAATTACTTTCCCCAGGTTATACAAGTGGTAAATGTGAGAGTTTGGACACTCAAGCGTCCAGGTCTCTTATATGGCATTCAATCCCAAGGCTCTGCCCACCATCCTACTTAGCCTATGCCCTTGGATTGGCTTGTAAGGACTTTTGGAAACCCAACTTTTCTCCATTGAATCCTCTTCCTATTGGGATTTAAAGAATTTTATCAGACCTGCTTTGTCTCTTATTTAGATAATCTTTCTGTAGAAATTAATTCTTAAGAATTTATCTTTTTAATTTATTATTATTATTATGAGCTTGTTTATGTCTTTTGTTTTTATATCACAATGATTTCTGAATATACTGCCTTAACCTGTTATACCACTGAAGGAACTTTCCCCCACAATTTAGAACATGAGATAAGCAAAATCAAAATACATAACGACCACATTTAAGGGTGTTATATGGAGTATAATATTCTCCAAAATTGGGAATTTCATTGTTAAGTGCTAGTGCCTTTCTTCTGATATTATCTTCTACTTCTTCTGTATATATCTTGTATGTAAATTATTATTTTTGGTCTTCCCCATTAGAATGTGAGCTCCTTGAGAGTCATCATTGTTTTTTTGTCTCTTTTTTTGTTTGTTTTTGCAGTGCTTAGCATGATGCTTAAGAAAATCTTGCTGAATTCCCTATTAGCTGGCATTTCATTATTTATCCTCTAAGGTAAAGATTGGTAACATCAATTAGTCTGTCTCCTTAGTGTTGTTTTACTTGACATTATTTAGTCGTATATGTTTTTATAATATTTGGCATATAAGAAGTGCTTAATTAATGTTTGTTGATTGATTCATTACAAGTCTTCTCTTGTTTCCTGCATTTTTCATATTCATCATTGCTGATAATACCATATTATTCCACTATACTCATATACTACGATTTGTTCAACCATTTTCCAACTTTTGGACATGTGCCATTTTCCAATTTTTTTCTAAAACAAAAAGCATTGAAGTGGATATATGCACACAAATATACAAATATATGTATGAGTGCATATATATTTATGTGTATATATATATATATATATATATATATATATAGATGGATATAAACTTTTTCCTATCTTGAATCTCTTTAGAGTATATGCTATCTTTTGGTAAAAGGACATAAACAGGATCATTTCTTATGTAATTGCACATTTCTTAACACTTAGAATATTCAAATACAAAATCCTCAGCCTGGTAATTCAAAGCCCTTTTTTTTCTTTCTCCATAAGTAACTGTTCTAATCAAGTTGGTTGCCTAGCAATTGTTCCATTCCATGTCCCATCTTTGCATAGGTTCTCCTATACTCCCATTCCCACCCTTCCTATCTGGATTGCCATCCTATCAGGATTTCAGGAGTGCAATACATCTGTTGTCATACCCACTTTTGTTCAAAGAATGCTTAGTTATCGCCACCCACACCATACTTTTGATGATCCCTTCCCGTGGTTAATACCTTTTTCCTTCTTGAAATTACTTTGTTACCTTGTATCTGTATGCATAATATATCCTTTCAGTAGAATGTAATTATCTGTATGTATAATGTGTCCCTCCAGTAGAATGTAAGCTATCTTATAGTGGAGACTTCCTTTTTTTTCCCCCTGGGGCTCCACAACACCCTGCAAGCCAAGAACATAATAGGTGCTTAATAAATATTTGCTTAATTGATTTGAATTTAGTTTTAAGAGCTTCTGCCTGGAAATCTGAGGAGTTGGTTCAATATAATAAATAGTCTCACATTGTTTATATTCAACAAAGGCTCTCCTCAGTGGATGGGGAACTGGCCAGCTACTCAGCTCTTCTGGAATTAATTATTCTTAGAGGAGCTTTATTATTAGTGTTAGTTTAAAAGCCAATTCCCGAGCATGAGAGTAACCCATGATCCCAAACTCCAATTGGCCCATGATTTCACTGAGATTGTTCCCACTGAACCACAGAATGTTATAATTGGGAGGAATCTTAAAAACTGTTTAAAGTAATTCCTTAATTTTCAGAGGGCCAAATGGAGAACCCTAGAAATGACAGATTGACTTTTCCAAAGTCACAGCATCATGGGATTTGAGAGTTAATCCTCCCTAATGACCATCATTTAAGGTATACTTAGAAAAAAAAAGCTCTCAACATAATTGATAAGTCTTGTCTAGATTCATCTTGAAGACCTCAAAAGAGGTAGAATCCAGTATCTCTCAAAGTAACTCATTTCACTTTTGGAAAGCTCTATTTTGCCCCTTTTGACACCAAGACTAAACTCAACCCAAACAAGTTCTTGATCAGAGCTTAAACCAGTCTCCAAGTTTAATAATCAAAAATGTGTGCAGATGATAAAGAAAAAAAATTTGTCAAATACCTACAATGTGCCAGGCATTGTGCTAAGTACCTAAAAATCTTACTCTATTTTATCCTAACAACAACCTTGTGTATGGTATCATTATCCCCCTTTTACTGATGAAAACACTGGACCCAAAGAGTTTGTTATTTGTCCAGGGTCACCCAGCCAATAATTATCTGAGGGTGGATTTGAACTCAGGTGTTCTTGACTGCAGGATCAGAGCTCTATCCTCTGTGCTACCTACTATCCCTGGCAATATGATTTGGTAGAAAGAACACTGGAATTGCCATCAGAAGACTCTAATTTAGGGCTTGACTCTACTACTTATAGTACTAATTTTATAGCTTTGAATAAATCTCTCAAGGGCTCAGTTTCTTCATCTGAAATGATAGGCTTGGATTTGATACTATATAAGGGACCTTCTAGTCTTTAAAAGACATAATTCCCAATCAAATGACCCTTTCAATTTAATTCAGCACTATCAAACACCTACTATGTGTTCTCTGTGGTCAAGTTCAAGTTTTCCAGACTTACACTCTGCTTCTAGACTGCTTCCCATGCTCAAGTTTGACTTCCAAAGCAGAGAAACAATAATTTTTCATTTGTTTTTGCCTTGACCTCCCTCCACTCTCATGAATAATGGAGGGTTGACTGGAAGACCTCCCCACCTTCAGTCTTCTTCCATGCAGGCTCTGTGATCCCACTCATAACAACTGACAGGTTGACCCAGTTTACCAGGGTTAGAGAGGGAAAGATTGAAATTGGGACACACAAGCAGAAAGTGACTTATGTTGCAAAACAGATAGAGACATTTCAAACAACCAGTTGTCTGAGCCATGGAGGTCACGGCTATCTCCACTGATTTGTCTGTTTCCTAGAAACATTGAGTCAAGTAAACAGAACTCCCAGCAGCCTTTGTTTCCACCTGATTTTCTACTTTTTTCCTCTACATTCCTTATAAAGGCTAGGCCTTTATAACCTCATCTTCTGTACTTCCAGGGTCATTTATCTTCTATTACTTGAACACAGCAAAGCAAAATTTGGTGTCATTTTACAGATTAGATTTACTTTAAGCTGACTCCCAAATATGAACATTGGAAATATCAGTGCAGGTAAGTTTTAAGCTACACGTTATTTTTACAAAATGTTTTACTATAAGCTTCCTTTAAATAACAGAATTACCTGGGCATATTTAAGTATTTTATTCACTCATTCGCCAAACAAATATTAAGTATCTGCTGAGCGTGATGAGACATTGTAATAGATGCTATTGATATATGCAGATATATCTGCTTTCAAAGATCTTGCTTTCAAAGAAAGAATGTTACATGCTACAGTGGGCAGAACACGGACGCTTTAGCTAGAAAATCAGTGTTCAAATTCCCCCCTCTGATATTTAATGTCTTTGTGACTTTGGATTAGTCATTTTATTATTCTGGGTCTCAATTATCTCATCTTTCTAAAGAAGAAGTTATGTTTTAGTTGGCTCTGAGATATCTTCTAGATCTATGATTCTCTGAGTTTACAACCCAATGTAGGGTTGAAGGTGAGGAGAGGAATAACACATATGAAGAATACTATGACACAATGGGTTTAAGGAACATGAAGAAGATAAAGCAGAGCAAAGTTCTGTGAGAAATTTGAGAAAAGTGTGACCACTTTAATTAGGAAGGGTGGAGTTGATTAGTGAAGATTTTATGGAACAGATTTCACCTGAATACAGGTTTGAGGAAAGAAAGGGGCTTGAATAAAGGGAGATGGAAGGAAAGGAAGAGAGGTCATTCTAAGGATGAAGAGAGCAAATACATAGATACAGGAGAGGGGAGGGTGATAATGGAGGTCAGAGAACAGGCTAAATTGGTTAGAAAATCCTGTCCCTGAGAGAGAGTGATATGAGATAAAGCCAGAAAGGAAAGTTCCAGAAAGATTGCAGAAGGTCTTGAATGCAAAAAAAGACAAAATTTTGTATAACATAAAATAAGTCGAGTAGGTAGTACAGTGGATAGAGCACTGGCCCTGAAGTCAGGAAGACTCATCTTCCTGAGTTCAAATCTGATCTCTGACACTTGTTATCTGTGTGATCCTGGGCAAATCACTTAACCCTGTTGGCCTTAGTTCCTAAAATGGAAAAGAAAATCAAATCACTCCAGTATCTTTGCCAAGAATACCCTAATAGCATCATGAAGAGTCAGACATGACTGAATGACAGTAATGGAGGCCCAGAGGGGTGACTGGATGACACAGAGTGCCAGGTCTGGAGAGGGGAAGATTCTTATATTCAAATATGACTAGCTGTGTGATTCTAGGTATGTCACTTAACCATATTTGCCTCAGTTCCTTTATCTGTCAAATGAACTGAAGAAAGAAATGGCAAACCACTCTGGTATCTCTGCTAAGAAAACCTTAAATGATGTATAGAGTCGGATCTGACTGAAATGACTGAACAATAAAAGAAATTCATCAGTAAATTAGGGAGAGAAAGATTACAGACACATAGGGCAAAATAGGGTGACAAAGAGAAAGAAATGACTCAACAACATATTATTATTTAATAGTAATTCAGTGAAGACTTTTGAATAGAGGAATGACAATCCAAAAACTGTTGCTATTGTTGTTTAGTTCATCATAAATGATTTCTTTGGTGTAAAGACAATTCTCTCCCAATGCAGATTGAGATCTCTTCTGCAACTTAGAGTCTTAAAAAATTGTTTGAGGCCATGAGAATTTAAAGGACTTGTCCAGAGTCACAGAGCTAGTGAGTGTCACAGGATGGACTTTCATCCAGTTCTTCCTGCCTTCTAGGATAGTTATCTAGACAATGTTCTTTTCAGCCTCTGCATAGGAGATCACTCAAGCAGAGCTGTTCAGGGTAGATTGTTTACAAATCATTATTCACTGCCTAATGTAGCATGTGGACAGTCAGAGTTACCTGAAGCTAAAGTGTTAGAAGTCTCTGTGCTGAATCAAGATGAATTGGATATAAAGATTCAAGTACCTAGGCTCTATTCAGCTCAGCCTTTCCCCAAAGCCTGTATCTTTGTTTATCATTGAAATTGTTGTGTCTTCCCTGTCCTAAGTACTTTAAGAACTGGATGCATTTTATGCACCTCCTTGTCCTAGGAGTGTGTTAAGGTACTTTCATTGGGATGAACAACTACCCTCATTCACTCAGATCATAGATTGATAGATAAAGAGCTAGAAGGGACTTCCACAGTTTATAGTTTAAGAAACTGAGGCTCAGAAAGGCTAAATACTTTGTCCAAGGTAGTTTAGGTTGTGTGAGGGGTGAGATGGGAAGCTGGTGTTCTTGCCATGATGAGTAGCTGCATCTCTTCCCCCTCAGTTCCTCATGCAGAAGCCAGTCTTCTGGTCACTAGCCATTTGATTTTTGCTGAGCTTCTCTGTAGGTGAGAACTGCAACCTTTCACTAAGTCTCTACCTGAAGCTTTTGTAGGACCTTGAAAAGTGGCTGATGCATCCAGGGCAAAGCCATCTTCAAAGAGGAAATGTGTGAAAGAATAGGGGCCAGTCCAATATGCTTTCCATGGTAGAGGGTCAATGGCTTCACCTAAGATGAACAGATCACTGCAGACAAAATGTTTTCTTTCACACTATTGTTATAGTGAATAGCTATCCCTCCAACTCTCCCCTGCCCAGATAACTCTGTGATTTTTTTTTTTCATCCGTAAAATCATAGGGCTGATCTTTAAGGTCCGGTTCAGCTCTGACATTCTGTGATACAGTAAATAGAAGTATTCTAAGCTTTCCATATAGTGTTAACAATCTATAACTCTAAGGTTCACAGACTGCTCATCCCAAACTCAATGCTCAGCAATACTGTTCCTTCTTCTCTCTAACCTTCTTCCTATTTTTCCAAGTCTAGATTTTAGAATAGTAATCAAATCAGAATTCACATTCCATATTAATTTATTGCTCTTTCATTTCATTCACCATCCCCGCTGATGTTCAAAATACTGCTGATATATGGTATATTCCCTTATTAGAGTGTAAGCTTTTAAAAGGTAGGTACTATCTTGTTTGTTTACATTTATGTCCTCAAGTCTTAGCACATGGAAAGATGAGGGGTGGGTATTAAACCTATCACTCACTACCACATAGAAATCCTAGGTAAGGACACTCCCTCCACCAAAGCAGGTTGGTGTATTTCTGCCAATCTAAAATCTTAAAGAGTTGCTCAGAGAACTAGAATAATTCTATTACTAGCCTAGGGTTATACAGCTAGTATGTGTCAAAGGCATAACTGGAGATTGTCTTCTCTTAGGGATTGTTCTTTATCCACCATAGTACATTACTTCACTAGCATAGATAAGTGATTAATAAATGTTTTTCCATTCTTTGTTCCTCTCTACATAACATTTGTAGAATCATAAGATATATAGCTAGATGAGCCTTTTTGCATTATCTAATCCAACCTCCTCATTTATAGGTGAGGAAACTGAGGGTAGAGAAGGGAAGGCACAAGATGACAGGAAAAGATAATGACAAATGTTGGAGGGGATATGGGAAAACTGGGACATTGATACATTGTTGGTGGAATTGTGAATGGATCCAACAATTCTGGAGAGCAATTTGGAGCTATGCTCAAAAAGTTATCAAACTGTGCATATTATTTGATCCAGCAGTGTTTCTACTGGGCCTATCTCCCAAAGAGATTTTAAAGGAGGGAAAGGGACCCACATGTGCAAAAATGTTTGTGGCAGCCCTTTTTGTAGTGGATAGAAACTGGAAACTGAATGGACGCCCATCAGTTGGAGAATGGCTGAATAAATTGTGGTATATGAATGTCATGGAATATTATTGTTCGGTAAGAAATGGCCAGCAGGATGATTTCAGAGAGGCCTGGAGAGACTTGTATGAACTGATGCTGAGTGAAATCAGCAGAACCAGGAGAACATTATACACAGCAACAAGACTATACGATGATCAATTCTGATGGACATAGTTCTCTTCAACAATGATGTGATTCAAACCAGTTTCTCTTGTTCAGCAGTGAAGATAGTCATATAGATCCAAAGAGAGGCCTGAGGAAACTGAGTGTGAACCACAACACAGCATTTTAATGCTTTCTGTGAATATTTCCCTGCATTTTGTTTTCCTTCTTAGGTTGTTTTTTTTTCTCTCTCGATCTGATGTTTCTTGTGAAGTAAGATAACTGTATAGATATGTATACATATATTGGATTTCTCATATAATTTAACATATTTAGCATGTATTAGATTACCTGTCATTTAGGGGTGGGGGGTGGGGGGAAGGAGGGAAAAAGCTTGGAACAAAAAAAAGTTTTGCAAAGGTCAATGTAGAAAAATCACTCATATGTTTTGTAAATAAAAAGCTTTTAATAAAAAAATAGAGAGAGAATAATGGAAAAAATGTAAAAAAAATGAGAAGGGAAGCCACATATCTGAAAATACACATGGAAAAAACACAGCAATATAAGCCATCTGACTCTATATCCATGAATTTTTTGATTCCCATTAATTAATATATTGTAACATTGACACTTAACATAAGACTTTTCAGTATAATCCATTGGAAAGAATTCTGAATTTTGAATCCAGTGGATTTACATTCAAATTCTCTCTGTCATTGACTGACTATGTAACCTTGGGCAGTTGTCATCTCTCTGGGCCTCAGTTTCCTTATCTACAAAATGAGGGAGTTAAATCGGTTGTTCTTTAAGGTACCATCCAGTTCTAGATCTGTTATGCAATAATTCTTGAGCATTTGATGTTATTATTGTTGTTTTTGTTGATGACAACTGAATCCTAGCTGTCCTTTAAGGTTCTGACTCCTCCATGAAATTTTCTCTGACTGATTAAGCCCATCAGGATTTCTTTTCTGAGATCATAGAAGACATTTTCTGTGCCCCATATTTGGCCAAGCTTCTCCTTTATGTTTTCTGAAGAATAAGAATAGGAAGAGAGAAGGAGAAAGGAAATAAACATTCATAAAAGACCTATTATATGTCAGGCATTATAAATCATTTGATATGTTATTTTGTCATTTGATCCTTACAACAATCCTGCAAGGTAGATACTGCTATCATCCTCATTTCATGGTTGAGGAAACTGAGACAAAGAAAGAGATTAAGTGACTTGTCAAAGGTCACTCAACTAATAAGTATCTGAGGACCAATTTGAAGTCTTTCTAATTGCTCTCTCCACTTGACCTCATCGCTGTCCAGGGAAGGGAATGGCAGAGAGCTGTCCAATATAGCTGAATTGTGGAATACAGTGGTCTCAGATGTCAAATTGGAAGGGACCTGACAGATCATCTGATCTAACTCTCTTATTTACAAATAAGGAAACTGAGGCCCGGAGAGGGTGAGATTATTTGCCTGAGATCACACAAATATTGTCAGAAGCAGTTCTTCCTCTCTAGAGCTAGTGCTGCCAGGAAGAAAAAGTATCTGTAAGGTGGGTCACATCCAATTTCTGGAGGGCCTTGGATGCCAAAAAAAAAGTTTATGTTTTAATTCAGTAGGCAATGGGTAGCCACTGAAGGTTTTTCTCTAATGTAGTTAGAGAAATTCATTTGGTAGCTCTATGAAGTCCAGATTAGAGTGGGGGGAAAGCAGGAGGAAGTGAGACCCATTCTCAAGCCATTATAGCAACCCAGTAGAGATGTGATAATTTATCAAAGTAAGGTGGAAAGGACTTATGGGAACCATCTAGTTTAGCAACCTCACCAAACAGCCTGAGGCCAGAGAGGGGAAACTATTTGCTCTAAGTCACACAGCTATTTGGTAGAAGAAGTGGATCCCTCCTACCTGGAAAGGCGGGGTACTTTCACCCTCCCACAACTAATGCTTGTGATGGAGGAAGCTTTGTATGTATCCCTGGAAGCAGCTGCACCAGCTCACCAATCAAAGTGGTGGCAGGTTTTTAAGACTGGGTCCTAATTTGCCTAACTCATGCATAATTGAAACAGATTATCTCTGTTTTCCAGCCGGACAATTTGTCTTGCACAGTTTGCTTCCAAGGGCTGACACTAGGCCTGGTGGTTTTGCTTGCCTGATCAAAGATGTCTACCTCCCTTTCTGCATGTTCCAGTAGGAGAGAAGCTGTCTGGTAGGAAATCTGATGAGTATACAAGGCACCCAGAGGCATTTTATTAGCTATATGAGCCCAACTGTCTTACTTCTTGTCTCTAGGACTTAGTTTCCTTCTCTGAAAAATAAGGCTTTAAATTTAAGGACCTTTTCAGCTCTGAAATTCTCTATTTTTAAGACATTTTGACTTGGGACCTGTGAATTAAAATTTAGAACACCAGGGCATTTGAGTCATTTTTCAATTCTTACATTGTCTGATCTTGAAATAATACAAATTAATCAACACTTATTAATAAATCAGACATGTTGATGGCATAAATTGATGCAAGAAATATTTTATAATTTTATAAATTATCATTTCTCCTAGCTGCACAAATGAACTTTAAAAACAAATAATTATAAGCAGATATTATATTTTACTTTGAAATAAACACTTTCATCCTACTACTCCTTGGTATGTGTAAACACACTGTCAATTGATGCATCTTGTTCCTTCATGATATTCTTAAATTCCAGCCCTCCAAGTCCTTGTTTTTCTGTTTTTTAAAAAAAATTATTTAATTATTTTTATTCCGAACTTAAAACACATCAAATAAAATGAGCAAATGGGAAAAAAAACAGAATAAAGGATTATAAAATTGTTTTTCTTTTAAAATATATAATACAATCAACATATAACTTTCAAAGCTATGCTGCTTATGATCGATTCCTTCTGGTCTTCCTTCTGTTCTCTTCTGTGCAATTAGGGATCTTGGATTTGGTTTAGGGACTTCCACAAAAGGAAACTCAATCTACCAATACAGAAGAGCACTTGCTCATACATACCTCCAATTTCCACTATAGCAGTATTATCTAGGGGCACTGAAAGTCTTTCCCTGTCTCTCACAGAAGGTATGTGTCAGAGGCAGGACTGTTGTTATTAGTGTTGTTGTTGTACAGTTCTTTCAGCTGGGTCCAACTCTTTGTGATTCCATTTGGGATTTCTTGGCAGGGATATAGGATTGCTTTGCTACTTCTTTCTCCAACTCATTTTGCAGACATGGAAAGTGAGACAAACAGTATTAAGTGACTTGCTCAAATAACACAGCCAGTCAGTGTCTGAGGCCAAATTTGAAGTCCGGTTTCCTTGACTCCAGGCCAAACTATATAGTCTTCTACTTATTTAGCTTAGTGCAGAACACTATAGAAGAGGTAATTTAAGAGAAGAGAAATAAAGGAAACAGTACAATCAGAGTGTTTTGCAAACTTTAAAACACTCCATAGATGCTGGTTATTGCTGTTGTTAGAATTGTAATTATTCCTCAAGTCTTCTCTTTGGTGGGATTTAAATGGAAATGGTTGTGTTGTTATTGATATCATCCATCATAATGATCATGATCCATGACAGTTATCTAGATCATCATCCATCATCATCATAATTGCTGCCCTTAAGAAATTGGACAGTCCAAAACATGAGTAAGGCATCATCACAAATAACTATAACATACAATATGATTTGATGAGTATGTCTGGGAAGTATAAAACAATATACTATGTGAATTCTGCATGACAAATTTCTAACTGATGGTCAAGGGAAATCAGGGAAGTTTTCCTGGAGCAAATAGCATATGAGTTGGGCTTTAAATGATGGGTAGAATTCAACAAGGCAGTTAGGTAGAGAAGTGGAGAAAGTGCAGGTCTGGGATCAGGAAGGCTTATCTTTGTGAGTTCAAATCTGACCTTAGACATTTGCTAGCTGTGTGATTTTAGCCAAGTCTCTTAATCCTATTTGCAAGTCTCTTAATCCTTTTTGCCTCAGCTTCCTCATCTGTCAAATGACCTGGAAAAGAAAATGGCAAACCACTCTAATATCTTTGTGAAGAAAATCCTAAATGAGGTCATGGAGAGTTGGACATGACTGAAGCATAAAAAAAATTCATCAAGCAAATTTGGGAAAGAAAAGAGATTTCAGACACATAGAGCAGATAGAGCAAAAGTTCATTAAGAATACTATGTGTTATGTTTAACATATATTGGATTACTTGCCATGTAGGGGAAGGAATGGGGAGAAGCAAGGGAAAAATTTGGAAAACAAGGTTTTACAAGGGTGTGTTGAAAATTATTCATGCATATGTTTTAAAAATAAAAAGTCTTAATTTAAAAAAAGAAAATACTGTGTGTTGGACTAGAGGAATCTGGTTTGACTGGAACACGGAGAAAGTGGAAACCTGTAGTAGGAGATAAGTTTGGCAAAATGGTGCAGAGTCTGTATACTTTACAAAGGCTTCATGAGGCTATCACTGAAAATTTCAATGCACTAAGGTAATGTGATACAATGAATGACAAAATTCCTGGCTTTGGAGTCATGAAAGAGTTGAACTGGAGACTTGCTGTGGATACTTCTTATCTCTGTGACCCTGGAGGGTCATTTAATACCTGTGAGCCTCTATGTTTCTCAAGTGTAAAATGAGCTTTGGGCTAGATAAGTCTTGATTAAATACTTCCTATATGTCAGATTTTGTATGAAGGGCTGGGAATACAATTCCAAATAAATGCCCTCAAGGAGTTTATGGTCTTATAGGGGGAAGACAAACTATACCAGGGAGCTGAAAAAGAAAAGGGGAATATAGGAAATGTATCTGCACAGATGGAGAAGTTCAGGGAGTCAGCAGATCTTGAAGAGAACTACATCATGGATGGCCCAGGCACTTCTTCAAATGAGGATTCAAGATGGATTTTACCCCTGGAAACAGGGGCCAGATAGAGGAAGCTTCTGAGGCAGAAGTGGAAAAATTTGGAGCCTGTCCATCACCCTTTGTCCCAGCAGTGTTTCCTCTGGGCCTATATCCCATATCCCTATATCCTATATACCTATATCTATCTTAAAGGAGAGAAAGGGCCCCACATGTGCAAAAACGTTTGTGGCAGTCCTTTTTGTAATGGCTAGAAACTGGAAACTGAGTGGATGCCCATCAATTGGAGAATGGCTGAATTATAGTATATGAATGCTATGGAATATTATTATTCTATAAGAAATGATCAGCAGGATGATTTTAGAGAAGTCTGGAGAAGCTTACGTTTATTGATGTTGAGTGAAATGAGCAGAACCAGGACATCATTATACACGGAAATAGCAATATTATAAAATGATCAATTCTGATGGACATGGCTCTGTTCAACAATGAGAAGATTCAGATCACTTCCAACGGTCTTGTGATGAAGAGAGCCATCTACACCCAGAGAGAGGAATTGTGGATCACAACATAGCATGTTCACTCTTTTTGTTGAGTTCACTTGCATTTTGTTTTCTTATTCATTTTTTCCCTTTTTGATTGGATTTTTCTTGTGCAGCAAGGTAATTGTAAAAATGTGTTTACATATATTGGATTTAATATATATTTTTACATGTATAACATATATTGGATCACTTGCCATCTAGGGGAGGAGTTGGGGGGAAGGAGGGGAAAAATTGGAACACAGGGTTTTGCAAGGGTCAATGTTGAAAAATTATCCATTTATAGGTTTTGAAAATAAAAAGCTTTAATAAAAAATAAATAAAAATAACATTTTTAAAATTTTAAAAAAGAAAAGTCTGGAGAGTGAAAACCAGGACAGGAAGAGAAGGGAGGATGCTCCTGGGGTCTGTGACCCTATAAAATCATCTGTGCAACCTTCTACAGGGTCACATTAGATTATGTTGTAAATATGTTTAATGAGAAAAATAGTCATGACAGCAATAGGATTCTAGCTCTAGAACTGAGAGCCTGTACAGAGGCCATTTAATTCAAACTTTTCATTTTACAGATGAGGAAACTGAGGCTCTGAGAGATTGAAATTTGCCTATAATTTATATAGTGAATATCACAAAAAAGATTTAGACATAGATACTTACCTAAGCCCCAATCCAGTCAGTACAAAAGGATAAAAATCCAGAAAAAATAATGAAGAATGGTTATACAAAAAGGAGAAAGGGGAAATCATCTCTCCTTGGTCACAAATACTCATTTAAAAGAAAAAAAAAAAGATACATTTTGCTTGGTATAGATATTTCCCCCAATCTTCCAAACAACTTCCTCTATAAAGTTAATACTTCTCAAAACAGTTTTTTAGTTGTTAATAGAAAGGAAAGAATATGTACTTTGACTTTGATGATACAATATCAACAGTGACCATTGTATTTTCACAGAATTTTGTTTTCTCTCAGCATTGAATTTATGTTACGGCCATTACTGTGTATATTGTTCTTTTGCCTTTCTCTACTCTGCATCACTTCATACAAATCTTTCTATATTTCTACAAATTCTTCCTATTTGTCATTCCTTATGGCATAGTAATACTCCATTACATTCATATAACATTGTGTGTTCAGTCATTCACCAATTGCTTGGCATATTTTTTGTTATCACAAATAATGCTGCTGTGAATATTCCTCTAAGTATAGGTCTTTCCTGCTGTCCATAACCTCTTTGGAACATAGTCCCAGCTGTGGAATTGCTGAGTCAAAGTGCATGAACATGTTTGTAACTTGTCTTGGATAATTTCAAATTATTTTCTGAAATGGCTGAACCAATTCACAGCTCCACCATCACTGAATTTAAGTGCGTAATTTTCTGCAGAATCCCTCTCTCTCTCTCTCTCTCTCTCTCTCTCTCTCTCTCTCTCTCTCTC
>JAJPUD010000038.1:520186-530621 GCA_023553655.1 Myrmecobius fasciatus | reverse complement strand
TCTCTCTCTCTCTCTCTCTCTCTCTCTCTCTCTCTCTCTCTCTCTCTTCTCTCTCTCTCTCTCTCTCTCTCTCTCTCTCTCTGTGTGTGTGTCTCAGTTTTCCTCTCAGTCTTTCAGTCTCTGTCTCTCTGTCTCTGTCTCTCTGTCTGTCTCTGTTTCTCTGTCTCTCTCTTTTCTGTCTGTCCCTGTCTGCCTCTTCCCCCTCTTCATTTCTTTCTGTGTCTCTATCTCTTTCTTTCTCTTGTGTTTCTGTCTTCCCCACCACCATATTCTATATGGCATAATGTAAAAGACAGCTAAATTCAGTCAGAATAACCAAGTTTTAATCTATCTTTGCTACATTTAGCTATTTGACTGGGGAAATGGGGGGAGGGAGGAAAGAGAATAAACATTTATATAGTACCTGCTATTCACTAGATACCACATTAAGTGCTTTATATATATTATCTCATTTGATCCTCACAACAATTCCTATAAATTAGGTGCTGCTATTATTCCTGTTTTACAGTTGAGGAAACTGTGGTATGAAGAGATCAAGTGATTTGACATAATCACACATGCTTATGTCTGAGGATGGATTTGAATTTAAGTCTTTTTTTACATTAATCCCAGAACTCTATCCATTATGCTACCTACTAGTCTTTTTCTCTGGATAAATTATTTGATCTCTCTGAAACTTAGAGAGTATTCAACCTCTAAGGTCCTTTTAGGGTCTAAATCATTCTCTCTCTTTCCTTTAACAAATTCTTTGTTATATCTTTAAAGCATTTTGTACCTCTCTTGGGGGGAACCCATGGTTAACTGTCATCAATTGGGTGAATATTGAACAAAGAAGACTGAGAAAAGGGTCACAAATAGGGGAAGAACCTGAAAAGAACAGGGTCACAAAAACCTAGAATCAAAAGAGCAACAAGGAAAAGAGAATGATTGACAATATCAAAGGCTGTAGAAGGGTCAAGAAGAATAGTGATTGAGAAAAGGCCATTACATTTTGTGATTAAAAGATCATTGATAACTTTGGAGAGAACCATTTCAATTGAATGAGGAAGTCAGAAACCACACTGAAGGGAGTTAAGAGAATGAGATCAAAGTAAATGGAGGCATCAAATGTAGGTGGCTATTATCGAAAAACTTAACCGTATGAGATAGAGAAGCCCTAGAGGATCTTATAGATAGATCAAGTGAAAGTTTTTTGAGAATTGGGGAGACATTTTTGTGGGCAGTAAGGAAGAATCCAATAGAAACCGAGATTAGAGATTACAGAGAGAATAAGGATAATAGAGGGGACAATCTGCTGAAGAAGACAGGATGGGATGGTATCACTTGAGCATGTAGAAGGTTTTGGAAACCCTCTTGGAAAAGAGAAAGGTCACTTCTTGTCATGAGACAGAGATGAAAGACTCTTCAATGTCTTACTTGAAAGGATAGATCACAATTGTATCAGTTTCAGATACAATGTGATCAATGGCAGACCACAATGTGACATGTTTGGGCCAGGGTTCCCCTCCACTGCTTCTCAAATTACCTTAGTATGAAACCCATTTTGGGAAACTAGAAATAGGAAAGAAATCAAAGGGAGAGAAAGGAGAGGATTTTATTTGCATAATTCACCACTTTGCTGCAAATCTGGGAAAAAATGAAAATTTCAAAAATCCATAGGGATTTAGAGCTAGTAGGAAGGCTAGAAACTATTTAATTTAACTGCCCAGCCCCTGCAGTCAGCCCTCAATGACAATCCTAACAAACTCTCATTCAGCCTCTGCTGGGACCTTTCAAGGAAGGAGTATTCATAGTTTTACAAGGATGTCCATTTCATTGCTAGACATCTCTAATGATTGCAAAGTTCTTAATTATACTGATTTCAAATCTGAAGTGTGTATAACTTCTGTCTATTAGTTTCCATTTTTGTGTTTCTTCCTCCCACCAGATCTTAGACAAAAGTGTTACTTTCTGTGTGTAAAAAGGATCAACTTCACAACCTGCTTTGACTGATTGGTTAAAGGTACAAAATAAGTTCCTTAAGCTTTAATTCCAATACTTTTCAACCTGGTTTTGACCTTTTCCTTTTAGAATGAATCAGGGTCTGTTGAATATTTTAAAGAGAACCACCCCCCACCTAATTATTCCACTTGCATATGACAGCTGTCCTCTGGAGGGTGTAGAATTTAGTTGAAATAATCCTTTGCTCCTGGTGGGGAACGTATTGGGAAACCAGTTTAATTAACAGACCTGCAAAGCACCTGAGCTCCTTAAGGAGTTTCTTCCCTTCCCACTGCATGGGGGAGATGCTGTCAAGGAGCTCTAATGTCAGCCAGGAGACTCCAAACAGAAATCTTCAAACAATTCATTTTCTTCACTTATGAATAAGTCAATAAAAATATGTACAACATAATTTCCCCAGAGAACAAAAAAGATCTTGGATTGGAAGCTCATATGATCCATTGTTGCCTTTTCCCCTATAAGAATTAATTGTGGAGTGCATGTGTATGTGTACACGTATGTGTGTGTGTTTGTGTGTGTATGCATATGAGGGGATTGGAGGTATGGGGTTGGAAGGTGGTGATTGATGCAACTGAGAATCAGAATAATAGACACACACCACCTGCAACTGTCAAAAAATTAATAATGATAATAGCAAAATGTGAAAAACTCTACAGGAAGATTATCAAGGGACATAGAAACAAATGGTGCTTTTCACATTCCCAGATCAAAGATTTACAGGCTGAAGGAACCTTGGGGAATTTTCAGTCCAAATTCTTCATTTTGTATAAAAGGAAACTGAGTCTCAAAGAAGTGAAGTAACTTGTCTCAGGCCACCTAAGTAGTAAGAGAGAGAAAGCTCAGTGTGATGAGTGTCATGTTGACTGGGTCTAAAGACAGATTTCTGGCACTTAATGCTAGAAACCATGTGAATGCCCATGAAACCACAGGCATCTCTGAGCCTTACTTTCCTAATCTGTATGTAGATTATGCATGCTAGGTAGGTAGATGCAAGGCCATTCATTATAAATCAACAGCATACTAACATAGTTCAAAAAGCTAAACTTGCCTCCTTTTCTTATATATTTGTCTTTATCAAGCATATTTACATATTAAATTAGAAAGGATCTTGGACACGTCTAACTCTATCTATGATACAGAAGTCAGTTCCACTCTGCCTGCTTTTGTCTTGTTTGTTTTAACTTGTTGTGGTGGATATGGTAAAGAATCGACAACTTGTCCTTATCAGGAAGAAATTCTAGCCCTTACACCCAAGCAAAGTGGGATTCAAATAATTAATTTCAGCCAGAAGTTGGTGATAGATAGACACACTTAACAGAGTTTACATATTCAAAAACCATCATGAAATCAATTGAGTAGAAGTTATCATTAGGAGTTATGTAGCAATCCTTGAATATCCCAAAGTGTTCCTCTGCTATGGGATTCTAGTAGTATCTACTGAATAGTTCAATTAACCTGAAAACCATTGGCTGCCCAATAGATATCGCAATACCATGACAGAAATTCAAGGTACCATTGAATATTATTTCTGGTTTATACAAAAGAATTAGAATCAGAACAACAGATAAGCTAAGATGACAAGGCCATTATTCTCTACTTTCATGATCTCCATTCTTGTCTTTATTATGCCCCAAATCCAATTGTATTGATGCTATAATTTTATCCAGCTGAAAAACCTCTTTGTCTTTCTATGTTTAAAATGAGGGAAATAATAGTAGCACCCCAGAAGTATTATGAGCAACAAATGATACAAATAAAGAGCTTTGCAAATTTCAAAACATCAAATTCATTTCCATAGTTGTGCTTGGAAATAGCACAGCTGTGACCTGAACCTGGAGCCTTTGATTCCAAATCCAGCTTGTTAATATTTTGTAAAAGGGAAAAAAGATATAAATACTTTAGTTAATGGTTTTATGCTTAGTTATTTTCTAAATGTTCCTTGTTCATTTCTATTTTTTTTTGTTGATTCATCATGGCACAGGAGTGAACTAACAGGGCTCAAATGCTATGTCAAAGGAGCACAAGCTCTGATAGGCCCCATGGAATGTGATCAACTTCCAACATAGGATAATAGAAGAAGCATACTAAAGCAGCCCTAAAAGCTGGGTGTAATAAGTAGAATATGATATATTTTACTAGGGAGGTGATGGTCCTGCTGTTCTTTGTCCTGAATCAACTATATTTGAAGTATTGTATTCAGTTCTGTGTACCACAGAACTTCTTTTGAAGAAAAGAATATTGACAAAGTGGAGAATGTTCAGAAGAGGTCAATCAAATGGGACTTAAGACCATGCTATATGAAGATCAGTCAAAAAACCTGGGTGTATTTAGCCTGGGGGAGAGACTTTCTATGTATACATGATAAGTGTTATGTAAAAGAAAGGCTATATCTATTTTATTGGGTCCTGTAAAATGGAATTAGGAATAATTGCAGGAGTGGGGATTGCAAAGGAGCAAATTTAGACCTGGTATTGTGAAATTTTTTCTTACAATGAGAGCTATCCCAAAGTTGAATGGGCCAACTTAGAAAGTCCTGACTCAATGGAGGTCTTCAGGTAAAGGATGGATGGTCACTTCTTGGCTATATTATAGCTAGGATTCTTTTGGAGTAAAGAATTATACTAGATGATTACTGGGTTCCATTCTGACTCAGAAATACCATGGTTCTGTGACCAACCCAGGCAAGTTTGGCATGGATCACCCTTAGTTTGGTTTCAGGCAGTGAATTTTGTCTGTCATAGCAATTTTGGAAGTCTATCTATCAAGTCTTTGGAAGGGTTGTGATCTGTATAGTGAAGGAGTTGCTCACACATACAAAATTGGAACTTTCAGAATCTGTGACACTAATAAGAGAGTAAAAATAAATGCAAAGAGAAAAAAAAACATAACCAAAAAAAGTTCTTATTCTGTTATCCTGTTCTAAAAGCAATAATAATGGTGAAAAAATCCCCAAAAGGAACAAAAAAGAAGCCAGTTGTTCATCTTGCTGCAATCCTTCATGAAATTCACCATTCTCTCATGTGGTTGGATGAGCAATTATGTTAGGATGGCCTTTATGCTATTAGGCACCATTGTCTCTCTTACCTCTTAATTGTAGCTTTTTTTTTCTTGCTCATTTGAAAAAAATGATTAATTGACTTTCTTCTAGTGGCAGAGAGTGAAGGTCTTGATTAAAGATTAAATTGCCATCTTGTGAGCTTACTAACAATTGATAGCTCTAGGAAATGCCATCTAGTGAGTATATTCTTGTTGACAGCCAAAGAGATAATTTGGCTAATGTGGATAGAGTTAAGGGTAGGGGATTCAATGGAACAAAACAGCTGAGGATTTTGGGAGAGATAAAGACTGCTAGGAAACTCTGGCCAACTAGGAGAAATAACTAGGGCAGAAATGCTGTTGTAAGGATTGTCTACATGATTTGGGCCTTGGTAAATTTCCCATGGAGCTGCTATTTAGCTTGGCAAGGGAAAATTTTGGATGCAGCTATTGGAAGTAATGGAAGGTAAAGTGTCATAGTTCTAGAAAGAGGCACTACAGTCCCTTAAAATTTATTGTTTTTAAACGTTCCCCTTTCCTTCTACATGCATATGTAGAATACATATTCTTTCCCCATTATCATGACTTAATTCATTCTTTGACATTCACTTTCTTATTATTCCTTTTTTCTCACTTACCAAAGCAACTAGTAGATGACTGGATATTTGTATGGATAGATTAGAATAGCTGTAATTTTGTAGGGAAAGTTTTGGAATTGGAATAGGACTTAGTTTGAATTCTCACTTTGCCATTGCAGCCAAGCCATGTTCTCTCTCTTAGCCTGATTTTTTTTTTTCAGCTGTAAAATGAAGGGCTTGGAAAATTCACTAAAGATCTTAGTAACTTTAAAGTCTATAATTCCATTTTTTTGGATTAAGACATGACACCAAAATTGCTATGAAGAAGAACCAATGAGTGCTGAGGAATAAGTATGAAGGTCTTTAAAGGTCCATAAATCTCATTTCCCACTGATTCTTGAAATCTTCACTCTCCTATTTTAAAATAAAAATATCCTGCCAAGAGGAGAGATATTCCACAAAATGTCTAAAATCATAGGATTATAGCTCTGGTGTTGGAATCCAGGTCTACTTTCTCATCATACAGATAAGGGTACAGAGAAATGACTTACCTAAAGTCACACAGGTAGTAAGCAGCAAAGTCAGGATTCACATTGAGAAGGGTGAATGCGAGGGGATTTAAAGAGTAAAAGAATTCACTAAGATCTAATATCCAAAAATATCTGACAGCATTATAGCACTATGATAGGTGAGGAGTGGATGATTGAAATTCTTTGTCCCATCATTATTAGTTCTCTCTAATTTAAACTCAGCTTACATTTCTAGACTTATTTTTCATTGTTTCCCTAGACATATCCCATGCTCTGGATTAGTAGTGTCAAATTCAAATAGAAACTGGTCACTATACTGTACATAAAGGTCCCTGTGTGTCACATATTGACTTAAAAAGCCACATATTAACATTATCTATGTTCTATTGTACTTTTAATTTATTTTGTTAAAATTTTTCCAATAACAGCTTAATCTAATTGAGGAATCTGGTATATGACACTTCTGCTTTAGTTATATATCACACTGTCTGTAATTTCCTTCACATTTCCTGTGAGTTTTCTTCAATAATAGGTTTCTTCAAGCTGCTTTCTCATTATGGTACTGACAGCCTACTCATCCTTCAGTGCATGGCTCAAATGTGACCTTGTCTATGAAGCCATCTCTTTAATCAAGTGTTTTCTCTCCTTCAGAATACTCATAGTACATTGTCTGCATGTGTTTATGTATTTTAACTATAATCCCTGGCATAGGATTGTAGACTCTGAAGTTACATGAAATAGATTGAACCTTGGGTATTTTTCCAAAATTCTGTTTGGTAATTTATACCCCACCCTGTCTCTCTGGGACAGTTAGGTGGTGAAGTGGATAGGGTATCCAGCTGGGGGTCAGAAAATGAGTTCAAATCTGGTCTCAGACATTTATTAGCTATGTTAGACTGGGCAAGTCATTTAACCTCATTTGCCTCAGTTTCCTCATCTGTAAAATGAACTGGAGAAGGAAATGGCAAACCATCTCAGCATCTTTGCCAAGAAAATACTAATTGGGAGGAGTAGACTTCCATCCGGGGGTGGAGCCATGGTGGCAGAGATCAGACAGGAGTCTCTGTAACCTCCTCTAACTTTCCCTCAAACCAACATCATATGAAGCCTCTAGACTGATTTTGTAGCAAAAAAATCCACAATATCTGGAGGACAACACGATTCTAGAAGAAGATACTCTGGAAGAACCTCAAAACAGGTCTGTTTTAATTGGGCAGGGGGGTGGTCTGCTGAACCCATACTGCAGTGCAGGGAGACCAGGGCAGGGAGCTGGGGCAGGGAGCTGGAACAGGAGTAAGAACAGGAGTGGGAGCATTGTGCTTTTCACACACCTGGGAGTCTTCTGGGGGCCTCTTGGGCCAATCTGTCCTGATTGTGGGCAGGTGGTTTGGGGGGGTCTGCCTTTTGTGGGGGGTAGATTGTGAACCACTGAACCCCTGATGAGCATAGGACCTAGCTGCCATTACACAACACCCTAGAGTGATCAATCAATCAACAGGACTGATCAGCACCAGAAATAATTCAATCAGTGGAGCTGCCAAGTACCTGAAATAATTCAAACAGCAGAACTGCCCCAGGATGAACTAAAGCAGAACTGCCCAGCACCTGACATAATTCATTCAGCAGAACTGCCCAGTACCTGAAATAACTCAATCAGCAGAACTGCCCCAGGGCAAATTAAAGCAGCTGTCCCACCTTTGCCTTAAACAGACCTCATACCTTTAAAAAAATGAATAAAAAACCAAAAAGATCTCTCACCATAGACAACTTTTATGGAGAGAGGGAAGAACAGACCTCAAATCCTGAGGCCCCTAAAGGTAAAGCAACTCCAGAAAAAGCCCCAAAGAGGGACATAAACTGGTCTCCATGTCACAAGGCTTTCTTTGAAGATTACATAAAGGATCTTAAAAGAGAGTTAGAAGAAACATGGGGAAACGAAATGAGATCACTGCAAAATAAAATAGAAAAAATGGAAAAAGAATGCAATGAACAAAAAAATGTAATTGGTCAATTGCAAAAGGAACTAAAAACAGTAACTGAAGAAAATAAGACATTAAAAATTAGAATCAAACAATTGGAAATGAATGACTCATCAAGGCTTCAAAAATCAGTCAAACAAAAACAAAAAAATGAAAAGATAGAGGAAAAACATGAAATATCTCCTAGGAAAAACAACTGACCTGGAAAATAGATCTAGGAGAGACAATCTAAGGATTATAGGGCTTCCTGAAAGCCATGATGAAAAAAAGAACTTGGACACTATCTTCCAGGAAATCATAAAAGAAAACTGCCCTGATATCTTAGACCCAGAAGGCAAAATACTCCTTGAAACAATGCAACGATCACCTCCTGAAAGCACCCAAACATTAAGTCCCCCAGAAATATCGTGGCTAAATTTCAGAACTATCATAGCAAGGAAAAGATATTACGAGAAGCCAGAAAGAAACAATTTAAATATCGGGGAGCCACAATTCGGATCACACAGGACCTACTAGCTTCTACTTTGAAGGATCAAAGGGCCTGGAATCAGATATTCCGAAGGGCAAAGGAACTTGGATTACAGCCAAGAATAAGTTACCCAGCTAGAATGAGCATTATCTTCCAGGGAAGACGATGGTCATTCAATGATATAGGAGAATTTCACCTATTTCTACTGAAAAGACCAGAACTGAACAAAAAATTTGATCTACAAACACAGAACACAAGAGAAACATAAAAAGGTAACAAGAAAAAATAACTCTTGAGAACTATATTTATATTATAGATACTTATAGAATGAGAGTTGATTTTATGAATATATTATTACATTATGATTATGATATGATTACTGTGATTTTATGATTATTATGATATGATTATTGTGATTTTGTGATTATTATGATATGATAAACTGAAAAAGAAATTAGAGGTAGAAAAGGGATAACACTGGAAGAAGAGGAAAAGGAGGTAAAATAAGGGAAATTACATTACATGTAGAGGCAAAGAAAACCTATAATGATTGAGGGGAATGAGAATTGGGTTAATCTCCATCTCATCAGATTTGGTTCTGAGGGAATAATAGACATACTTATAAGGAAACAAGAGGGAAAGGGGGGAAAAAGGGGTGGGTGGGGCTCTAAAGGGGAAGGATTGTTTGAGGGAAGTGGTTATCAAAAGCAAAATAGTAGGGAGGAGGGAAAGGGGATAAGAAAGAGAAAAGCATAAGCTAGGGTAAATAAGATGGCAGGAAATACAGAATTTGTTATTTTAACTGTAAATGTGAATGGAATGAACTCTCCCTTAAAGCAGAAGCAGATAGCAGACTGGATTAAAAACCAGAATCCAACAATATGTTGTATACAAGAAACACATCTAAAACATAGAGATACATACAGGGTGAAGGTAAAAGGCTGGAGCAGAATCTATTATGCTTCAGGTGAACAAAAAAAAAAAAGCAGGGGTAGCAATCCTGATCTCAGACCAAGTAAAAGCAAAGATAGACTTAATTAAAAGAGACAAAGAAGGAAATTATATCTTCTTAAAGGGTACCATAGATAATGAAGCAATATCAATACTAAACATATATGCACCAAGTGGTATAGCATGGAAATTCCTAGAGGAAAAGTTCAGAGAGATGCAAGAAGGAATAGACAGCAAAACTATAATAGTGGGGGATCTCAACCTCCCTCTCTCAGAACTTAATAAATCAAACCACAAAATAAATAAGAAAGAAGTTAAGGAGGTAAACAAAATGTTAGAAAAGTTAGGTATGATAGATCTTTGGAGGAAATTAAATGGAGACAGAAAGGAGTTTACTTTTTTCTCAGCAGTCCATGGAACTTATACAAAAATTGACCATGTGTTAGGACACAAAAACCTCAAAATCCAATGCAGGAAGGCAGAAATAATAAATGTATTTTTTTCAGATCATGACGGAATAAAAATCACATGCAATATAAGGCCAGGAGAAAATAGACCAAAAACCAATTGGAAACTAAATAATTTTATCCTAAAGAATGAATGGGTGAAACAGCAAATTACAGACACAATTACTAATTTCATTCAAGAGAATGACAATAATGAGACCACATACCAAAATTTGTGGGATACAGCCAAAGCAGGAATAAGGGGAAATTTTATATCTCTAGATGCTTATTTGCATAAAATAGAGAAAGAGAAAATCAATGAATTGGGCTTGCAACTAAAAAAGCTAGAGAAAGAACAAATTAAAAACCCCCAATCAAATACCAAACTTGAAATCCTAAAAAAAAAGGAGAGATTAGTAAAATTGAAAGTAAAAAAACTATTGAA
>JAJPUD010000038.1:498493-520086 GCA_023553655.1 Myrmecobius fasciatus | reverse complement strand
TGAAAGTAAAAAAAAAACTATTGAATTAATAAATAAAAGTTGGTTTTTATGAAAAAACCAACAAAACAGATGAACCTCTAGTTAATTTAATTAGAAAAAGGAAAGAGAAAAATCAAATTGTTAGTCTCAAAAATGAAAAGGGAGAACTTTCCACCAATGAAGAGGAAATTAGAGCAATAATCAGGAGTTACTTTGCCCAACTGTATGCCAATAAATTTGATAACCTAAGTGAAATGGAGGACTATCTACAAAAATATAGATTGCCCAGATTAACAGAAGAGGAAATAAATTACTTAAATAGTCCCATTTTAGAAAAAGAAATAAAACAAGTCATTAATCAACTCCCTAAGAAAAAATCCCAAGGACCAGATGGATTTACATGTGAATTCTACTGAACATTTAAAGAACAATTAACTCCAATATTATATAAACTATTCGAAAAAATAGGGAATGAAGGAATCCTACCAAACTCCTTTTATGATACAGACATGGTACTGATACCTAAACCAGGTAAAACAAAAACAGAGAAAGAAAATTATAGACCAATCTCCTTAATGAATATTGATGCAAAAATCTTAAATAAAATACTAGCAAAGAGATTACAGAAAATCATTCCCAGAATAATACACCATGACCAAGTAGGATTTATACCAGGAATGCAGGGATCGTTCAATATTAGGAAAACTATTAACATAATTGACTATATTAATAACCAAATTAACAAAAAACATACGATAATCTCAATAGATGCAGAAAAAGCATTTGATAAAATCCAACATCCATTCCTATTAAAAACATTAGAGAGTATAGGAATTAATGGACTTTTCCTTAAAATAGTCGGTAGCATCTATTTAAAACCATCAGCTAGCATCATATGTAATGGTGATAAACTGGAACCATTCCCAATAAGATCAGGGGTGAAACAAGGTTGCCCACTATCACCATTACTATTCAATATTGTATTAGAAATGCTAGCCTTGGCAATAAGACAAGAAAAAGAGATTAAAGGAATTAGAGTAGGTCATGAGGAAACGAAATTATCACTCTTTGCAGATGATATGATGGTCTACTTAGAGAACCCTAGAGAATCAACTAAAAAACTATTAGAATTAATCCACAACTTTAGCAAAGTTGCAGGATACAAAATAAATCCACATAAATCATCAGCATTTTTATACATCACCAACAAAATGCAACAGCAAGAGATACAAAGAGAAATTCCATTCAAAATTACTATCGATAGTATAAAATATTTGGGAATATATCTGCCAAGGGAAAGTCAGGATCTATATGAGCAAAACTACAAAACACTCTCCACACAAATAAAGTCAGATCTAAACAATTGGAAAAACATCAAGTGCTCTGGGATAGGCCGAGCGAATATCATAAAGGTGGCAATACTACCTAAACTAATCTATCTATTTAGTGCTATACCAATCAAACTCCCAAGAGATTATTTAACTGACCTAGAAAAAATAACAACAAAATTCATCTGGAAAAACAAAAGGTCAAGAATTTCAAGGGAATTAATGAAAAAAAAATGCAAATGAGGGTGGCCTAGCTGCACCAGATCTAAAACTATATTATAAAGCAGTGGTCACCAAAACCATTTGGTACTGGATAAGAAATAGAGTAGTGGATCAGTGGAATAGGTTAGGTTCACAGGACAAAATACTCAATGACAATAGTAATCTAGTTTTTGATAAACCCAAAGACCCCAGTTTTTGGGATAAAAACTCACTATTTGACAAAAACTGCTGGGATAATTGGAAACTAGTATGGAAGAAATTAGGCATTGACCCACACCTAACACCATATACCAAGATAAGGTCAAAATGGATTCATGATCTAGGCATAAAGAATGATATTATAAACAAATTAGAACAATGTAGGATGGTTTACCTCTCAGACCTGTGGAGGGGGAAGGAATTTGTGACCAAAGAAGAACTAGAGGTTCTCATTAATCACAAAATAGATAAGTTTGACTATATCAAGTTAAAAAGTTTTTGTACAAACAAAATGAATGCAGACAAGATTAGAAGGGTAGCAGTAAACTGGGAAAATATTTTCACATCCAAAGGTTCTGATAAAGGCCTCATTTCTAAAATATATCAAGAATTGACTCAAATGTATAAGAATTCAAACCATTCTCCAATTGACAAATGGTCAAAAGATATGAACAGACAATTTTCAGACAAAGAAATTGAAACTATCTCCGGTCACATGAAAAGGTGCTCCAAGTCACTATTGATCAGAGAAATGCAAATTAAGACAACTCTGAGATACCACTACACACCTGTCAGATTGGCTAAAATGACAGGAAATGATAATGATAACTGTTGGAGGGGATGTGGGAAAACTGGGACACTGATACATTGTTGGTGGAACTGTGAACGGATCCAACCATTCTGGAGAGCAATTTGGAGCTATGCTCAAAGAGTTATCAAACAGTGCATACCCTTTGACCCAGCAGTGTTTCTACTGGGCCTATATCCCAAAGAGATTTTGAAGGAGGGAAAGGGACCCACATGTGCAAAAATGTTTGTGGCAGCCCTTTTTGTAGTGGCAAGAAACTGGAAATTGAAAAGATGCCCATCAATTGGAGAATGGCTGAATAAATTATGGTATATGAATGTTATGGAATATTATTGTTCTGTAAGAAATGACCAACAGGAGGATTTCAGAGAGGCCTGGAGAGACTTGCATGAACTGATGCTGAGTGAAATCAGCAGAACCAGGAGAACATTGTACACAGCAACAAGACTATACGATGATCAATTTTGATGGACATGGTTCTCTTCAACAATGATGTGATTCAAACCAGTTCCAATTGTTCAGCGATGAAGATAGTCATATACATCCAGAGAGAGGCCTGTGGGAACTGGGTGTGAACCACAAGACAGCATTTTAACGCTTTCTATGAATATTTCCATGCATTTTGTTTTCCTTCTTAGGTTGTTTTTTCTTCTTCTCTTTCTAGATCTGATGTTTCTTATGCAGTAAGATAACTGTATAGATTTGTATACATATATTTTATTTGTCATATAATTTATCCTATTTATCATGTATTAGATTACCTGTCATTTAGGGGTGGGGGTGGGGGGAAGGAGGGGAAAAGCTTGGGAAAAAAGTTTTTGCAAAGGTCAATGTAGAAAAATCACTCATGTTTTGTAAATAAACAGCTTTATTAAAAAAAAAGAAAATACTAATTGGGATGACAAAGTTATACACAACTAAAAAACAACCCAGCAGCAGCAAGAACAACAATGCTTCTCTGGGAAATCTCAAAATATGCCCCACATTTAGCTTGTGTCTACATCTTTAAAGGTGTGGATAATAATTACCCCACACACAAATAATTTAAGATAACAATGAATTTTGGATACAGAAAATTAGAAAACACACAAAGGATTTTTGAGTGAGTTCTACCACTGTTGGGGAGCTACAGTCTCCTTAGAAACATAGCTATACTCTGTGGTTTGTAATCTCCTTGGAAATAAAACATTATTGGAGTTGCTAGATTGGCAATACTTCGGCATTCTGGCTAGACCTGTTTTCATTCCATACAGGTATCAGGCTTTGTGACAATATCCTAGGGGATTGGAATACTCCAGAAGAGAAATGTACTTGGGATTGCTGGTCAGGAAATCTCTATCCCTGTTCTGTACTGTACACACAACACTTTTGCTAGTGCTTCCCATAAATGTTCTCCCTCCTGACCTCTTTCATTAACTAGAAGGCAAGATTCCTAATTCTTGTCCTTTCTTCAAGAGATTGGCCCTGCCTAGGAACTTTACCTTCTCTCTCTAGCAGACTGGGTTCCCAAGCTTTCAAATTAGGAGCTTTGAGGATCATATCCAGATATATTACGAGTATATGGAGTTGATTTCCTTTACTAATCTGTAAGCATTTAAGGAAGGGAACAAAGTTGATTCATTTTCCATATTCTCCATAGAATAATCAAACCCAGTGCTTTGCATAGAGAAAACACCCAGTACATGTTCAATGAATAAATGAAAGATTCAGAAAAGGAGAGTATGTGTATACACGAATCAGATCAGCTTTTGTCCATGTATGTCTGTGTATGTGTATGTTTGTGTATATATATGTGTGTGTGTTTGTGGTTATTATTATTGTTGTTTATGGTAAAGTTGTAATAGCTAACAAATTAAGTCAGCTGAGCCATCTGCTCTGGTACTCATGTCAACCCAAGGAGGGAATCACTAGATTTGTTTATTATGGTCTTGAAGCAAGTAAATATCAGTTCCAGAAACTGTACCCTTGTTCTCATTGTAACCATGTTTTCTGGTTTCAAATACAGCATTTTTGTTTGAAAAAATCATGTGACCCAAAGTGGCTTTTTATTGGCCTAGAATCAACATTGAACCCAATAACGTGCGATCATTACTGGTTTGATTGCAGAGAGCAGACAAAATTATTGCAGGCTATTTATATAGTTCATTTTCTTTTTTTTGCCTTCTCTCCATTTTATTTTGTACCAATGTTCATTAGGGAAAAATTAATTCCTTTTTTGATAAAGTTATTGAAATGCTAGATCAAGATAGTGACATGAATTCATTCCTCTCCAGGCTCCCCTCCTGAATGTCTGGATTTCTTTCTCCATCATACACCAGTAGACTTCTTAATTTGGAAGATGCCATCAGCCCTGCAGTCCCTTCTTCTGATTGGTCAGTGCCTCCCTGAAACTCAATTTTAAGGAAATGCCTAAATCAGGGATTTCCTTCTTCTCTGGGTTCTGGTGGTGACTCCTCCCCCCCCCCCCCATTTTCAACTTCCCTTTATATGCTTTCTCCCATTAGAACATACATCTTGAGGGCAGGAATTGTTTTTTTTTTTTTTTTTTTTTTTGAGGGTGCCCAGTGCTTAGCCTAGTGCTTGGCACATGGTAAGTGCTCATTAAATAATTGTTATTTTTGAAGAGAGTAAAAGGATTCCCCCCAAAAAAAGATGTTTTTGTGGAAAAAGATGATATGATATGAGCTGAATGATGGTAAATGCAATTGGCTGATTTTGTAACTGGTTTGGTATGAACAGCTGAGATACAGCCTTCACTTCCTTTTTTCCCTAAATATAGCTTCTACTTGAGGACATTGTTGGATTGCATTCTTAGATCTAGAAGGGACCTGACAGATCATTCAGTCCCACTCTTCCATCTTATAAGATAAGGAAACTGAGTGGTTAAATAATTGCCTGAAGGAACAAAAGTATTAAAAGGGACAGGATTTGAATTTTATCACTCTGACTTGCCCCTGAATTCCCCATTGTTGCACAGAGCCAAGACAGGAAATAACCAACTCAAGGGGGCAGATCCTCATTTGAATCAGACCTCACTTATCTTTGTCCCTGAGGTTTCTAAAATTGCATACAACTGACAAAATATTTCATAAATTTTCCTATTCTTGCCAGTGAATCTAAAAGCATAAAACTAAGTACTAGGCAGACTTAATTAGAACATAAGCTTTTTGATGCATTACAAAGCCTACAAAGCTTTGAACAGAATCAATTGCTCCACAGTTCTCTTGCATACTAGGTGGACTTCAGTTAGATATAAAATGCGGGGTTTGTATCCTTCTGAGACATCCCCTGATAGGGAGGCAAGTAGGTAGGTAAGCACACTTGTCATCAAAATAAGGGAAGTTTAGTACATGACAGGTCCCCTTCTAGTGAGTGAAATCACCCTGAAGCCAAAGCAGACAAGAACTAAATCATTTAATGAAGGAGATCAGGTCCTCTAGGAGATTGCATTGTACTGGGGGTGGAGATGGAGTGCAACAAGTTAAGGGATAAGTATATATATATATATATATATATATATATATATGTGTGTATATATATATATATGTATGTATTGACCTCCTCTTCTATATATATATGTATATATGTACTGTTCTCTCTTATATATAGGTATATATATATGTATGTATGCATATACATATATATATATGAATATATATGTATGCATATATATGTGTGTATATATATATTGGAGAGGACAGTACATATATATATGTATATGTGTGTATATATATTGGAAAGGAGGAAGTACCATTATGGAGATCAGGAATGGCAACCCAAAGAAAGTGATACCTATGCTGAGCCATGACAGAGGTGGAGTTGAAGAGTGAGTATATTCCAAGCATGTAAAAAGGTATAGATGGAATTTTTTTCTGAGAATGTGAAGGGTATTATGTAAAGTAAGCCTGAAAAATAAGAGCTAGATTGTGAAGGACTTTAAAGGCCCAATGGAGAAATCTGTAGTTTTTCCTAGAGGCAACAGAAGAGTCATTGAAGGTTCTTGAGCAAAGTAGTGACAGTAATAAATTGTTGTTATTGTTGTTAGTAATGTTACTATGGGACTTTAGAGAATCTCTTTCTTCTTGAGAGAGGAGAGTTTGGAAGTGAGGAGTATAGTTAGGAAGCTATTGTAATAGTCCAGGCAAGAGGAGATAAAGGTAAGAACTAAGTTGGGAGGGAACATAAATGGACAAATAGATGATACTTCATGAGGATGGAATAAATAAAACTTGATAACTGATTGATAGGATCTGGGGGCCAAGGAAGAGGGGAAAGTTGAGGATGACCCGGAATTTGTTAATCTAGTGGGGGGATGGGGAGAACTGGATAGTTGATTACTGCTCCGACAGAAATAGGAAATTTCAGAGAAAGGCTGCATTTATGTGGAAAGATCATAGCATTATAAATTTTCTCGCTGGCACCTTAGACATCATTAAATCTTATTTTGCCATTTGCCGATAAAACTGAGGTTTAGAGTCGTGCCTGAGGTAAGATTTGAACCTATGTCTTCTTGAATCTAGATGGACTCTCTACTTCTCTATATCTACTCTCAGTGTTCCTTTTTGGACAGTTACCCTGTTGTTTAGGAGTAATTCTTTCCTTCTCTTTCTCTATACCCTGACTGAGTTGTAGGTTGAGAAGGGAATGAAACCTTTCCTAGGGAAGGGAAATATTTTGATTTTATCTCTCTATCCCCATTACCTCCTAGAAGAATCAGGTGTCTTATACATAATAGGAACTTTATAAGTGTGTATTAAATCATAAGAAAACCTTAAAAAGATTATGAATCAGTCACACTGTGCACCAACTTCCCCCAACTTCCCCCTTACTCATTTTGTCCAGTTGAAATGAGTTAAATATTGAAGACAGGTTTGGCTGGGAAAAAGAGTTCTCAAAAAGGCACATCAATGGGTTGGTGTGGATGGTAATTTGAGCTGATTGATTATATGAGTTTTATTTTTTTAATGCTATCTGCTTTAGAAGCCTCCAAGTTCCTCTGGTATGTTGCCCTTCTGAATCACTACCCAGATAATAGCAAGGTCATATAGGTAAAGATGGAATAAACAAATGCATGGTTCTCTCCATTCCATTTGGAATCAGAGAATCAAGATTTGAATCCAGTCCATATTATGTAGTTCCTGCAATTAACCTTTCTGAGATTACCTTCCCTCAAATGTAAATTGAAAGGATTAGTGGACCTTTAAGGTCCTTTCTAGGTTTAAACTCTATGATTCCCAGAGAATGAAATGCTTATAGATCATAGCTGGAGAGCTTCAACGGACCTCAAAAGATATCTTATCCAACTCCTTCATTTTACAGTTGGGAAAACTGAGGTTCAGAGAGTTTGAATGATTTCCCCAAGGTCACAAGCTAGGTAGCGATAACCAAAATTTTTTTTTAAATTTTATTTATTAATTTTCTCAATAGTATGTTGTTTTAAAAATACATGCAAAGATAGTTTTCAACATTCAGTTTCTGTAAGATTTTGCATTCCAAATTTTTTTCTCCTTCCTTCCCTGACTAGCAAGACATCAAACAATCCAATATAGGTTATATAAGTACAATCCTAAAAGAAAAATTTGAAGCCATTTTCTCTATCTTCAGCAAAATTATTTGAATACTTTCTGTTAAGCTCACTTTGGGCTCATTTTGTCATCAAAGGGAGATTTTTTGGGGTAATCATATCTGACTGAGGTCTTTTACACAGTCTACTTACTCCTAAAACTCATAGACAAATAAAACATTTGGGGTTTCCCTAGAGAATTCAATTTTGATTTGTTGATTCAACTGTTACAGTCCCTATTTTCCAGAGTGAGTCTTCAGCAGTCCTTGAATAAGCATTCACATGGTCTAGCTTAACAGAATATTACTGGTGGAATGAACCTTCAACATTGTCTGTGATTGTTCCTGGAAGTGAAATCAGTAGAACTTGAGGATCCAGCTGGTAGTGAGTGTTTCTGGCATTTGTCTATTTCTCTCTCTGATTGGCAACAGACTCAGAATCAGTACTGGGAATGTGGCTGTCCCAGTTCTGCATCTTATGACTGATTGGGGAGATGGAAAGAAGTAAAATGATGACTACTTTTTTAGTATCCCAAAGGATGCTACTGAGCAGAGGTTCTTAGAATTTTTTGTGTGTAGTAGATCCCTTTGATAATCTGATGAGGTTTATGGAGCCCCTTCTCAAAATCATGTTTTTAAGTACATAAAATAAAATATGTGGAATTACAAAGGAAACCAACTATATTGAAACAGCTATTAAATTAAGAAAATAACTCCATTTACTCCAAGTTAAGAACCCTTACTTTAGATGGTACAGAGTGTAAATTAATTGTTCATGACTTTGGTAGAGACATGTTATGTTGTAATGGATAGAGGATGGGACTGGAAGTTAAGACCTCTTAGTATTGAGACCTTTTTGCAACTCTTAAAAATTATTGAAAACACCAAAGAAATTTTAATTGATTGGGTTAGATTTAGGAACATTCTTGTATAAAGAATTAAAACTGACAATTTAAAACAAATATTACTTGTTAATATAAATAGTTTTGTAAAAAAATGTATCTTCCAAAATTAAAATAGTGAGAAGTGGCATTGTTCTTACAAATTTCTGCAAGTCTCCTTAATGTCTAGCTTAATAGAAGATAGCTGTATTCTCCTATCTCCTATATGCTTCTATACTCAATCTGTTGTGATAAATAATTTTAGTTGAAGTATTTGAAAAAAATATGACCTCACACAGATATGTAATTGGGAAAAGGAGCAATATTTTAATAACATTCACCTTAATATTATTATGGGAAAAGTTTTGATCTTGTAGAACCATGGAAAGTGTCTCAGAGACCTTCAGGGGTCAAGCAACACATTTTGAGAAGCACTGACAAAGATTCAACTTTTGCTTTTTAATTCATATTGGCTATATGAGTCTGGAGAAGAGATTTCTCCTCTCACTGTCCTATGCAACTCTTGAAGGCTGCAAACTTGAGAATAACTGCTGATCTGAATTATCAAGGGGAATTTTCTTACTAAGAGTTCCTTACTTATGTGGATAAAATCATTGATTTGGTCCAAATCACTCCCATACTAAATCTAAAGATTTAGAGAAGCTCATTGTGCCTTCTGCCAAGAAGTCAGATTATTTATTATAGGATGATACCTCATAGAAGGGGAGTTAGGTGACACAGTGGGTAAAGCAATGACCCTGGAGGCAGGAAGACCTGAGGTCAAACCAGGTCTCAGACACTTACCAAATGTGTGACCTGTGTTTGTCTCAGTTTCCATATCTATAAAATGAACTGCAGAAGAAAATGGCAAACCACTCCAGTATCTTTGGTAAGAAAACTTCAGACGTGATCACAAAGAATAAGTTATGATTGAACAACAGTAACAATCCAGAAAGAGGAAAATTCAAAGCTGGACCATACCCATTTATATTGCCACCATGTGGTAATCAAAATACTTGCTTTCCAGTACTTCCTATGCTTGACCAAAAAAAAAACCCAAAATAAAATGAACAACAACAACAACAACAAAAAAGAACCCTACTCTAAACCAATGGAAAAACTTACATATTAAAAGGTCAACAGATATATGAGGAAGGGGGACCTAAGGCAAATTCAGTTATGGAAGATTATGTAGCAACAGAACAGACTCTAATCTGGTTAACAGTCCCTGATTCTCTAACCCAAGGGAAATGGAGGAGAACACCAGAGAAGTTGGGCCCTAGGGCCCCAGCAGCCATGATAGTGGGCAACAGGACTGTGGACTGGTGTTCCTTCTGCCATAGGAAACTTTTCATTTAAAAGCTGAGGAACTTTTTTTCACAAGGAACTTTCCCTAGTTCACATGGCACTAGATAACAAATGCAAGAGCCAAGGTCTGCCCTCCTCCCTAATCCCCAAATGCTGCTTTCCTGAAGATGACACATTCCATATGAAAGTGTTCTGACAAAGTTAAAAGCATATTATGATCACCTCATCCCTGCTTCTTGTCTGCTCCCTTCCACATGCTGCTTGTGGGAGAATTGCACAGGCTCATTGGAATGAAACTGGAAGCTTCCTACCACTTCCAAAGAAGTTCAACATCAAGGTTAGGTTCCTCGTCACAGTCCCCTCCATCCCTCACCCCCTGCCTGTGACATGCTTCTGGGTCACTCACTAGCAGCATTCTTCAAGTTCGAACATGAACTCAAGATGACAAATGATTTCTGTAACACAGTCTTTGACACAAATCATTTCTGATTGCTGGGGACCCTGTGAAACCTTGAAGGAAGAACTGAAGAGAGAAGAAAGAACTAATCCTGGGGAAAGAAACAAAGTCCCTCCCAAACCTCCCAGCTGAGTTTTCACAGAGAAGACCCCAGTGCCCAGATACTAGCAGAAGGAAGTGCTAATAGCCAAACAGAACATTTTCCAAATGGGGAATCTATTGGGAATACACCCATATGGCTGCATTTCTTGTCTCACAGAATTTTAAACAACATTTGAAGTGTTTTCAGAACCTAGCAAGAAAGACTCTGAAATTTCATTCATTTCACTTTTATTCCCTCACTTGTGGTCGAACATTTGGAGGCTGTTTGAGCTCTGGCTTTTGCCTCTGATTTCTTTTGTAATGGTGAAAAGTAACTTACATTCTCTGGGCCTTCATATCCTTATCTCAAAAAATGAGGGGAGTGGGGGTTGACAATCTCTAATATCTCTCGAGTCAAGTCTATGATCATCTTTATAATGGTAGCTGACCTTTATGTAGGATTTTAGAGGGTTTACAAAGCACTTAATCACATTATTTCATTTGAACCTTGCAATAGCCCTGCAAGGTAGGCCCACAGATTATAATCGGTTATAAATCTAGACTTGGAAGCAAGTTTAGAGGCCATTGTGTTCAACCCCCTCATTTTGCAGATAAGGAAAAGAAGGTTCAGTTAAGGGAGGGCATTATTTTAATTGTTAAGTGATTTACCCAAGGTGACATTGGGAGTCGTCATCAGAGTTGACATTTGAACCCATGTCCTCTGACTCCATCAGTACAATGGAGAAAGTGCCAGTTCTGAGGTCAAAAAGACTCATCTTTCTGAGTTCAAATATGATCTCAGACTCTTACTAGCTGTGTGACTCTGGACCAGTCACTTAACTCTGTTTGCCTTAGTTTCCTCATCTCTCAAATGAGTTGGAAAAGCAAATGGAAAAACACTCCAATATCTTTGCCAAGAAGATACCAACTGATGTCATGAAGGGTTGGACATGACTAAAACAGAAGAACAACAACCAGTTCAGATTCCATGTCTCGTCACCTATCAATTATGGAATACTGGTAGTGTAGGCAGTGTTGCTCCTAATATGTATGTGAGGAAACTGAGGCTTAGAAGATTTAATCACTTCACCCGAGGTCACCCAAATCATGCCATAATTGGAATTTGAACTCTAAAATCAGCAATACATTGTGCTAATAAGTTCAGCCAGTAAGGAAAATCTAGTCCCTCTCTTTTCCTCTTTCCAAAAAGAATATAATGACGTCTCTGCCCTATGAAGCTGGGGTGGGAAGTTATTGGACCCCAAGAAGTTAGACTGGGATAATAGTGGACACAATTTTAGAATTTCCATTCACTGCTTCTGCCCACACTCTACAATCTGATTTTTCTTTCCTTATCTCCAGTGAATGCCCACCTACCTTTTCTGTGTCAGTTATATTGATTGCTTCTTAGAATCTATCCCTCAATCATAAATTTAAATGAAATTTATTTTACAAATGAGGAAATTAGATGACATATAAGATCATTTAGAAAGATAATATTCAAATGCAGGGTCTCGGACTCCAGAATCCATGTCCTCATCTCTATACCCACATTGATGACTCCCTGGTAGAGGGTTGCCATAGTACCCTACAACAACCAGTTCCAGTAACCTGGAAACTGAAGAAGGGGGATGGACAGTGCCATTATGTGCCCAGAGCCTAAGTGGGATAATTTCTAAAAGATAAGATTCTCTTTCTGATCCCTCAGTTCTGGAGTCCTACAATCTGATAGACTGATATGTGGCTTCCTTTGATGAAATCAGACTTATAATGGCCTGACCAGATGAGGGGCATTGTGGGGTGATCTGAAAGCCAGGTAGAGCTGGTTTGCCACTCCTTGGCCTGCCTGGCCCTAGAGGAGTTGAAGTAACTAATGAGGGCTCATTGGGATGCCAGCCATGCTCTCTTCAGTCACATTCAAACATTAAAACTGAAAAGAAGCTGGAAAGGCAAATGTAGCTGCCAGAAGAGTAAACATCTTAGGGCCCAAATGCAAATGCTTTCTATTTACTGAGAAAACACAGGCCTGCCTTTAATATCCACTCTCTCCCCACTTGGTCCTGGGCCTGAAAGATACCTCAGACTTAGAGATGAAAGGAGTCACTCACAAAGAAAAGTGAGAATTCACTCAGCCACTCATGTATTCAGCTAATGTGCATTAAACATCTACGATGTGCAGAACAAGTGTAAATTATAATACTCAATGAGAGAAAAAGAAGTTATGGTTGTACCAGGCAGTGTTCCAAGTTCTGAATAATAACAATAACAATAATAATAACAATAAATAGTTGTTGTTGAGATTATAGTACCCGCATTTAAATCCTGCCTTGGATACTTACTTGGATGTTTACTACATTTACTACAGTCAACACAAAAAGGTATTTTAACTACTCCTTAGCCTTAGTTTCCTCCTCTGAAAGATGAAGACTATTTGGCTTTTATGTCTTTTTTCAACTTTAAGTACATGGTCCTATGATCTATGAGTCACTTAGAGACAAAGATTGGACTCATCATTTCATTGGTATAGAGAACTCAGGGTGAGGAACCTCCCTCTACAAAGCAGGCACTTTCTCTGTAGGATATGGCCTTTGAGCATAGCCTAAAGTTGAGAGATTCAAGGGCGTGTGTGTGTGTGTGTGTGTGTGTGTGTGTGTGTGTGTGTGTGTGAGAGAGAGAGAGAGAGAGAGAGAGAGAGAGAGAGAGAGAGAGAGAGCCTTGAACTCTGGCCTTCCTGAGTCAGAGGACCATACTCAGGAAGGAAGGAAGAAGGAGAAAATATTATGTGCTAGACCCATCTGGATATTAGGAGTTTCACTTTGGCAGTTATATAGGGAATGGATCAGTGAGAAGTGACTTAAAGGCCAATTAGGAGCTAATTGCAATGGGAACAAGTGGTTGCCAGTGAGAGAATTGAAATTGAGGGGTTTTTTTGAGTCTAACTCTATCCCCTCTGCCAAACAATCCCTACCTTTGTGGCTCTCATGTACAGCATAGTGATGGAATATAATACAAGTACAGATAATTGTAATATATAATGTTGCATGATGAGGACATTGGAAAGCTATTGAAATAACTAATTTGTTGTTTCTATGATTGTGCACAGACTTTAGTGAGCTCTGCTATGTTAAACTTTTAGCTTCAGTGTCTCTACATGCTGTCCTGTAGACTTCTACTATGTTATCTCAGTCGGATGGACTAAAGATGGGGCCTCCTCATTTCTGACTTTGCTATTTATCTTCATTATGTTTGATCTAGTTTGACTGACCATGGTATTATTCTTTAAAAAATTAAGAGAGGGAGGGAGGTAAGGGAGGAAGGAAGGAAGGAAGGAAGGAAAAAGAAAGGAAGGAAGGAAGAAAAGAGGCAATGAAGGAAGGAAGAAAAGAGGAAATGAAGGAAGGAAGAAAAGAGGCAATGAAGGAAGGAGGAAGGGAGAAAATGAATCCTTATCATAATATACGTTATCTAAGAAAAGAAATTCTCTTTTTGGCCATATTCAGAAATGCTTTCCAAGTCCTCCACCTCTCTGTCAGAAAGTGGATGTCATATTCCATCTTCAGTTTTCTGGACTATAAGTTTGTTAACACATTGATAAGAATTCTAAACTTTTTCAATCTTGTTTTTCTCTATAGTTTTATCATTGAATAAGTTGTTCTCTTCATTCTTATGCTCACTTTTCATTGGTTCTTAGAGATCTTCCTTTAAAATTGTCTATTTCATCATTACTTAAGACATATTAATTATCTGTTACATTCACATATCACAATGTGTTTAGCCATTCCCCCATAGAATGCTTGCTGTCACTCTTAGAGTATTGTCTGGTTGGCTTATTGGTTAACCCAGGGGCCACCCTCCTTAAATTATAAAGTCACTTGCTAACAGTGAACTTCTAACCACTTGTGGTCTCCACTTTAAGCCAAAGATATAGCATTTTACAGAACAAATTTATCAGATGCATGAGAAGGAACATTATTTGCATTAAAAAAAGATCCTTTGGAAATTAGACATTTGAATGAAATGAGAGTATAAAATTAAATTAAAATTGTTATTCAAAACCTTCGTACTGTATATCTAATGGCTACTGATACTATTTTAGGAGGCATAATCATTTTGATAGGAATAAAAACTAATTGAAGTTTTGTAAGCCTAAATTGATACATAGTGAGGTGGGGAGCACAGAAGAGCACAGAATATACTTATAAATGACTAATATATAGCTAAGGACTAAATGGAAATTGAGAAAAAAATAGCAAATTAATGAATTAAAGTTTGATTATGTACTTATTACTCATTTAAACAATATATTTAAATTGAGCCTTTTTTAACTTTCAGCAATAAATTTCTGCTATTAAACATTAAAAAAATCCTTTGCTTACAAAAGAACTTCACTATGGGGAGGGGGTCTTTTAGGTTACGCCAGCATATTTAGGTGTTAAGAGAAATCTTGGGCTATAGGAGAGGCAATGCCAGGAAATTCTCAGCTCTGGTGTTAGGAACTACTGCCCCTAGAAGGATAAAAAGGAATAAGAGCAAAGTCAGCTCGAAAGAGATCAGGTGAGTCAGTGGGAAAACAGGATTTGAATTGAAAAGATTTAATTTACACCCTCATTTCAAGATTGTGATAATAGAGGAAAAGTGAGGTCACTCTCTTCACCTGAGGATGCTCTCTCCAGGAGGAGGCCAGCAAAGAAATGCACAAAACAGCACTTGGAACTGTCACTTGACCCTTAGCCTTGCCATTCTCAAGGATGGGTACTCCCTCACATAAACCCCAGATTTTGCCCCTGGTCTTCTCAGGGAGATCATAAAGAGGTTACATAACTCAGGCTCATAGACTGCCATCTAATCCAATCCTGTTACTCTGCAGAGGAGAAACTGAGGTCTGACTTGTCTAAAGTCACATAGTGTAAAAGCAGGATTTGAATACAGGTCTTTTCTGACTCTAAATCCAGTGCTCTTTCTGCTGTGATTGCCTTAGCCCCCATCTTCTTTTATGGAGCATATGTGAAGGGTAAAGGGGATTGCTGGGTTCATGCTTTGTCATTATTGTCACTGACAACCAGGCTATAAAGTAGAGACAGCCCTACAGACTTACCCATAGCATTTCTCACATTAAGTCAATAAGCATTTATTAAGAACCTGCTATGTGCTGTGCATTGTAGTATATGCTGAGGGTACAAAGAAAGATAGGAAAGGAGGGAGGGAAGGATAAAGGAAGGAATCAAGTATTTATTAAGTACCTACTATGTACTGGCACTGTGCTAATCACTTTGCAACACCACCTAGTAAATGAGGCTGAATTTGAATTCAGGTTTTCCTTACTCTAGGGCTGGTGTTCTATCCACTGAGCAAATTAACTGCTGCTAGAATACTATTGGGCTGATATTTGGGACCAGACCTTCTGACTTTAATCTTGGCCAGTGCTGTAGTGCTAGCCCTTGATTTTTAGTTAAGCTAAACAACATACTTCAGATGGTTGTCTTTTCTCTTCTTTAAGAAAAATTCAATAAAAACAAAACTTTTAGAAACCATCTTCACTGTCTCTTAAAATCTCCCCCATTTTAATTTCATTTGGTTTTCTCTTGTTCAGTTCTCTATGGATGCAGGAAATAATTACTAAGTTCCTTTATTAAAGTCTTGCACAATTAAAGACAGCTGAAATTTCTTTGATGTTTCATCTTTAACACTTAAAATTGATATAGTGCTTTTTGATTTAAAAATGTTTATTTAGCACTCAGTTCATAAAATTTTCATTTCATTCTTTGTATAATTGTGTCAGAAACATCTGTATTCCCATTTTGCAGATTAGAAAACAGCTTCAGAGAAGTCACATGATTTGCTTATAGTCATACAGCTAATAAGTGGCAGAGCTGATACCTGATAGCAGGTCTTTAGAATCCAAGTCCATCATTCTTTCTACTAAAACATACTGCCAGAAAAAAGAGAAGAAAGGGGAGAGAAGGGGAAGGGGGGGAGAGGAAGAAGGAAGGAAGGAAAGAAGGAAGGAAGGAAGGAAAGATGGAAGGAAGGAAGGAAGGAAAGAAGGAAAGAAGGAAGGAAGGAAAAGGAAGGAAGACTTGTCCAAGACTCTTATTTTGCAGATAACAACATAAAAGCTTAATAAAGGTAGGTGAATCACCTCTGGTGACAAAGGCAATAAGCCATCTCAAAGGTGAAATTTGACCTCTCATTTAAGGGTCATTGCTCCTTCCACTTCTCATCTTTGGGGGAGAGTGGGTAGTGAGGAGAATGGCATAAAATATTTGGATGAGGAATAAAGAAAATAGAAACAAAAAACATGTTATGAATTTATTTTAGACTATCCACCAAAAAGTGAACTGAATATTTATTTGTTGTGGTGACCCTGATAATCTGTGGATAACCCTCCCACATGAGAAATATGTCATTTTTCCAGGTTCTTTGGATGAAAGAGGAGGTAAAAGCTGAGGCAGAAAAATCCTTCCTGGACTTCCAGAGTCTGCATAGCTTTCCTGACATGTTTCAAAACCCAGATCCTAAAAACTTTTCAAGAGTCTGCTTCTTGAAATAATTGGCAGTTGGGTGGTGAAGTGGATAGAATACTAGGCCTGGAGTTAGGAAGACCCAAATTAAACCTGGCCTCACACTCTAGCTATGTGACCATGGGCAAGTCATTTAATCCTGTTTGCCTCAGTTTCTTCGTATGTCAAATGAGGTGGAGAAAGAATGGCAAAACACTCTAGAATTTTTGCCAAGAAAACTGCAAATGAGTTCATGAAGAGTTAGAATAACTGAAATGACTGAGCAGCATCAGTAACACAGTCAGATAACAGAAACATCTTTTAATTTACAAAAATGTTTACCCAGGATTCCTAGGGATAATGGGTTGCTTTCAAACTTTCAAAATGTGATTAACCAAATAAAATTTGTGCATACTAATTAGGGAACACAAAAATGGCAAAGAGTAAACTAGAGTTTCGTTCCTTCTGCCAGTTCAACTATCTTCTCAAAACAATCAGTCAAAAGCCACTTTCTTTCAGCCTTGTTTGTACAGGGACATCTTTCACTAGATTTAGTCAGGTTCAGTTTCACTAAACTCTCCTAATCTATATATTTAAATTCAATTTGACTTTGCCATCATCTGCTCTCATTTAATTCAATTCAAGCTCAGAGGTCCTTTGGTTCAATCTATCCTTGAATGCCAACTTTGTTTGAAGACCTCCAGAGAGAAGGAGCCCATTTCCTATCAAGGAAGCCCATTTCACTATTGAACAGTCCTAATTGTTAGGAAATGCTTCCTTCAATCAAAGTTAAAGCTACTTCTCTGCAATTTCTTTTCATTGTAACTACCTCCTTCCCTAGGGCAAAAAGTAGGGGAAATCCATTCATCTTCTAAGTGACAGTGATTCAAATATTGGGAGATGGATTTCCTCTATTCTGAGTCTTCCCTTTTTCACTTTATACACTTCAGTTTCTTTCAACCTGTCCTCATATGGCTTGAGCTCTGGACACTCTCCTATCCTGACAAAGTCTACACTCAAGAAATATACTCCGTACCTTGTTCCTAATATGTACTTAATAACATTTGTTTCTATGACAGTTTTTTGGATGAATAATTTGATATTTATTAAATGAAAACAAGAACCAGTACTTCAACATGGCTGTTTATATGCATTCTTTAGCTCTGTTTCTCACTTGGTATTCAATATGACAAAATCCAACATCTGCTAAGTACTAACTATATGCCAAACAATGTGCTATGATGTTAGGGATACAGAGTCAAAAAGTGAAACAAGATCTGCCCTCAAGGAACTTATATTCTCTTTGGGGGGGGGTGGGAATAGATAAATAATTAAATGTGAAGATATACAAATTGTCATAAAATAATTAGAAAGGGGTTGTTGTTGTTTAATAATGTCCCACTCTTCATAACCCCATTTGAGGTATTCTTGGCAAAGAGACCAAAGAGGTTTGCCATTTCTTTCTGCAGCTCATTTGACAGAAGAAGAAACTGATGTAAATAGGGTAAAGTGACTTTTCCAGGGTCACACAGCAAATAAGTGTCTGAGGCCAGATTTGAATTCAGGAAGAAGAGTCTTCTTGATTTTAGGCCTGGTGCTTTACCACTGCACTACCCAGTTGCCCCAGTTTGAAGAGGAACAGAGGGGATCAGAAAAGGACAACTATATTGATTTATAGGACTATTTGTGCAAGACTTATAGTTAACATCATAGGATCATGAGCTTTAAGGAACCTCAAAGGCCATGCAGTCTAACACTTTCATTTTCACATGAGCAAACTGAGGTTCAGGAAGGTTGTGATTTATTCAAGGTCATAATAGTACTAAATATCAGAAGTAGAATTTGAACCCAGGTCTACTGACCATAGAATCAATGCTCTTTGCACTGAAACATATTCTCTCCAAATAGGAGTATGTTTCCACTTTTAGGAAGATCACAGGAAGGAGAAATAACCCATAATAGTATGTTGGCATTGCCATTCTTATCTTTCCACAAATTATTTTTCTTTGTCACAAACCTGTAATTTCATACATGTAGGGAGCTCACAGTTTGGAAATTCCATTCACAGTTCAAATCAGCAACTCATCTGTGAAGAAAATCCTGATCCTTAATAGGTTCTGTGTAACTTCAAAATTTGACATCCTTTCCCTTTAAGTTCTCCTTTTTAATGTCTAAGAAAGTGATTGATGTTATGTGCAATAGCAGAAAAAGTCTAAATGTAAAGATCATAAATGATTTAGGTTGTCTCTTCCCAGAGCCACTGTTTCAACATTTTTCTGGTCTGGCTAGTGGTTCCCGCCACTTTGATGGTAACGCTCCAAGCAATCAATCGGTCCATCCAACTCTGTCATCCTAATGACCAATTGATTTCTTGATGATCAAAGCTGCCCAAAACCATTGGGATCAATCTGTCAGCTCCAATCTCAGCTCTCCACCCACCATCTCTTCTAGTTGCTTTGAACAGCCATGCCTCATTCTGCACAAGCGGCTGATGGAGCTAGGTACAGAATGGCCCAGGTGAATTTATGGGGCCTCAGTTCCTAAAAGCAACATGTCATAAAATGAAAAGAGCACAAGATTGAGAATCAGATGACCCAAATTCAAATTACCAGTGTGATTATGGGTAAGTCAATGAGACTCTATGGGCTTCAGTTTCTTCATGTATAAAATCATGGTCTCTGGGATTTTTTCTAGATCTATGATCTGACATTTTTTTTTGCTTCTCTACTAAGTTCTGGGTGTTTGGGAAATGACAGGAGATGGGGAAGGACCATGCAGGACCTTCCAAGGTTCCCTCCCATGTCAATGCAGAATCCTATAATTTTCCTAGTCATAAGGAAACTAACGAGTAGACTCTTCTCTCAGGAAGTTTCCCCAAAAGATTCATTTTGTCATAGCACAGGCCACTTAGAAATAAAAAAAAGGCCATAATGTGACCATTATTCCTAAAAGAAAAAAAAAGTCTAATGAAGTATTAAGAGATCACTGGTTCAATAAGCATATGAAAGCCCAGTGAAGGCTTCATGCCATTAACTCAAATTACTGAGCTATAAGACTGCCCAACCTTTTTTTTCTCCTTAAACCAGTACATCAAGGAAGATAGAAGCGTTTATAGAATTATTAAAAAGATTCAATTAATGTGGACTATTTTGCAGACAGCCAATCTCTGACAGAATAATTAAAATATCAAAAGTGCATTAATTGGTTGCTAATTAACATGTTTCCCTTTTCTTTAACAGGCAGAGACAGTACAGAGAAGTCATCCACCCTCCTAGGTCCTAGAGGCTGTCTCCTAGCCTGTTTGCCTAGAGCTGAATGAGAAAATAAGGATAAAATCTAGAGCTTTGAGGCTCCAGAGAAAGGCAGATAAAGTGAAAGAGAATGGGTAAGCCACTTAGGAGACCAAGCAAGCAAGGAAGAGGCCAGAATGCTGATAACTGGATGGAGTGCTAGAATTTGGCTCAAAACCTTCCTTTTACTTATTGTGGGACCATGGGCAAATCACTTAACCTTTTAAAGCCTCAGTTTCCTCATCTGTAAAGGGAAGGGTTGGACTCAATGTTTTCTAAGGTTCCCTTTAGCTTTAAAACTTTGATATTATAGAGGAGAAGGGGGTGAGGAATAAGTTCCCAGTAACTGAGGTCCCTGGGCTACCCCACATAGTTCTTTTTAACATTAGCATTTTAAGATATCTGTCTGTGACAATTTTATGTCCCTATTTCTTCTCCTTTTCCCTCTCTTCTGAGACAGGTAAACACCATGGAAATTCCACTAAAAGGTAAGTTTCCTTTTAATTCTTTGGTGTTTGTCGTATGAAAGAGTTTCCTTCCCTTCTGGACCAAACCAGGTAAATCCATCTCTTATAACCAATGTCACTTTTGATGTACACTTTCCAGCTATTCAAAAGTTGGAAAGTCCAGATTCACCATTCCTGAGACCATCAATGTCCCTTCCTTCCATCAGAGACATCTATTAGAGGTTCTCTTCAGTGAGGAAAGTCTGAAAAAAGGTGGTCAGCAATCCATTGACCTTGCAAGTGGTTAGTGGCTTTTTGGGCTCTCTAACATCTGTTAACAGGCAGAGATTGGGTGGAGAGGTAGCAATAATGTGTAAAGGATTGGAGATGGGCTCAACTGAAGCATCACCTTCTACATGAATTTTTTCCTAATCTCCTCTGGTATAAGTAATCACTTGTGCACATGCTTCATTCTCCATACTCGATTGTACATTCTTTGAAAGCAGGGATTGTTTTCATCTTTGGATCCACAGAATTTAACATGGTGTCTTGAATATAGTAGATGCTCAATAAATGCTGGTTGATTTATATCAGTTTCAAAGAATTTTAATCCATTTAAACATTTGCAACACTGGAAAAGATTTGAGAAAACATATCTTATGCTTTACCCTGGGGGATTCTGGGTTTTGTAATGATGCATATATTGGCACAAAATTGATAAAGCAAGCCCTCCCTTACTCCAATCCAATTCA
>JAJPUD010000038.1:425905-498483 GCA_023553655.1 Myrmecobius fasciatus | reverse complement strand
TGCCAGGAAAAAAGAATCTGTGCCTCATCCTTTAAACAGTGAAATCTTTTTTTTAAACATTTTTTCTTAAGAAAGGAATGATTCAACTTGACTTTTATGAAAATGTTTTGCATAATCTCACAAATGGTTTCTTAATTGTGGATAGGGATAAGAGATGAACTAGAACTCAAAAAATTTAAAAACAAATGTAAAAAAATGTTTTGAATGTAACTGGAGGAAATATTAAATAAATAAATTTTAAAATAAAATTTAAAAAAGAAAGGAGTGATAAAATCAGAATGGTGCATTTGGAGGATTCTATGACCAGCTGAATGAATAAATTAGAGCAGAAAAACAAGGCAGGAGACTACTGCAATACAACTGATGAAAGAATAATGGGGGTCTGAACTAGGATGATTGCAGTGGGAGTAGAGAAAAGAGTGATTAGAGTCATTGGGTGGAAATCAAGTCAATAAGACATGGTAATTGATTGGGTGGTGTATGTGGGGAGGGGAAATGGTGAAGGAAATAGATGATTATAAGTTGATTCCATGGTACTACATCTGGATGATAGGGAGAAAATAGGGTGCCATCAAGAGAAATAGAAGTATTATGGGAATATGCTATTCAGAGTTGGAGGGGGTAGGGAGAATAGACTAAAAAAATAATAACAAATTGAGAGACAGGATGGGGAGGTGGATAGGGTGCTAAACTTGCAATCAAGAAGACCTAGGTCCATATCCTGTATCAGACTCAAACTAACTCTCTGATTCTGGGAAAAATCACTTAACTGATATGTGCCTCATTTGTAAAATGGGAGGAAGTTGAACCTGTTTTTTATAGTTTCATCAAGCTCTGCATCTATAATTTTCTGTCATTAACATAGCACTTTATCTCCTTTAAGCACCACAAGCCAATGAGATAGGAACTATTGGCATTATTAGATCCACTTTCCAAATAGACCTGCATCTCTTATTTTTTTGGCAAAGTAAACTTTCTCTGGTGATGCAGGTAAATATTTTTTTTCCTGCAAATCCAAAGAATTTTTACAGCTTGGAAAAATTAAGTGACTTGCTCATGATCACAACCAAAATGTTTTGAAGCATGAGTTGAAGACTTGAGTCTTCCCAGTTCCAAGGTAAGAGCGTCTCTATCCACTGCTTGCTATATGGATTTAAAAAAAAAAAGTGTTTGAAACTGAATTAAAGGAACCATAGGTTTATAGATCAAGAACATTAAATATGTCCATTGTTTTACAGGTGAGACAACTGAGGCACAGAATTGTTAAGTGACTAACTCATGATTACACATCCCACTAGATATCAGGGACGTGATATGAACCCAGGTTTTTCTGACTCCAAGTCTCAAGTCCTTTCCACATTATCATATATGAGATTAGTTTGAACATATTCAATTTGAGGTAAAAAAGCAAAATAGACGAAGGTGTCCAGCCAGTGGTTGACATGTGGGGACTGATGTTCTTAAAGTCCAATTTCTTAAACTGTGAATTGTGATGTCATATGGGGTTTCATAACTGAATTGGGAGTCCTAAAAGTATGATTTATTATCAGTAAATATTTGATTTGTATATCTATTTTATATCCGTAGAGTCATGTAAAAATTTCTCCAACAAAAAGGAGTCATGAGTGGAAAAAGATTAAAAATCCCTTATCTAGAGGAAGATAATGGTGTTAGGATGAAAAGATCTTAATTTGGAACTGCAATAAAAATTAAATGGAAGCAAGATCATTAACAAGAGAGGACAAATGGAGGAACGAAGAGGTGTGAGGAGAGAGGTATAAGGATGGAGTCTTATGGAATGATCACATGTCAAGGCACAAAATTGATAAAGCAAGCCCTCCCTTACTCCAATCCAATTCATTTGCATATCATAGCATCATCTCCTTGATGTCATGGTCACAAAAGACAAACAACTACTACAGGGATGGAGAGTAAATTAGTTTGACTTAAATGTAAAGATTTTGAAGAAATGTGTGAGATAAAACTGGAAAGGTAAGTTGGGATTATATTGTGGAGGACATTAAATGCCAGGAAAAAAGAATCTGTGCCTCATCCTTTAAACAGTGAAATCTGTTTTTTTAAACATTTTTTCTTAAGAAAGGAATGAAAAGAAAAGAGCTGTTAGAAAGGTGGAAGAGAGTCACTAGAATGCTGAGGAAAGAGTATTAGGGAGGAACAAATATTCAAAAGAGTTAAATGTCACTAAGAGTCAAGAAGATTCAGGAATTCATGGTCCCTACTATAAGATACTACCCAGTCACGACCTTTACATCCTTCTTTGATAATGTGACCATGGATTCTTAATATCGTCCTTCTAGATCTTTAGCCCCCATATTTATGAAAATATAGATTTACATCTGGAAGGAAACTTAAAGGTTATTTAGTTCAACACTCCTACATTCACAAAAGATTTGCCCAAAGTCATTTGGGTAATAAGTGGAAGAATTGAGATTTGAACCCAGCTTCTCTAACTCTAAATCCAGCTCTCTTTCTACCATGCTATCTTGCCTCTCTATAGAATTCCTTAATGACATAGAATTGAAAGTTTATCTGTTTCCACCATGGCTTAGAGAACATTTTTTGGTGTGGTGTACATTGATATGGGTATATATTGTCTCCTTTGATAAAAGGCAAACTTCAAAACAGAGACTCTTATTTTCATCTTTATGTTCCTAATATCCAGCACAGAGTCTGGGCTATTTTCATTCATTCATCCATATCTCTCCTTCTCTTCCTCCTCCTCCTCCTCCTCTTTCTTTTCTTTCTTCTTCTCCTCCTCTTCCTCTTTCTTCTCTTCTTCTTCCTCTTCCTTCCCCCTCTCACTTCTCTCTCTCTCTCTCTCTCTCTCTCTCTCTCTCTCTCTCTCTCTCTCTCTCTCTCTCTGTCTCTCTCTCTCTCTCATCTCTGTCTCTCCTCCTTTTCTCCCTTTTTTCCTTCTTTCCCCTCCTTCCCTCTCTTTTAGATGTTTATTTATTTTATTTGTCACTTTGTTTATTTTCTTATTATCTGGCCTTTAATTTCATTGGGATAGTGAAGTTCCAGTGAGAAAAACCCTTCTACCAATTTAATTCTGCATGAACTTTTTGATTCATGGTCTTAGTGGCAACTCATTGTGTGCCAGCAAAGTGGCCCAATTCATAGTGGTCTGATTTGGAGTTGGGAAGACTGAGTACAGGCACTTATTGTGTGACCCTAGAGAAGTCACACTACCTCCATTGGCTTGTTTTGCAAAATGAAGGGGCTGGACTAGATGGCCTCTTGAGTTTCCTCACTCCCCCACCAAGAGTTATATCTATGATCTTATGTATCAGGTTCAGCAGATGTTCAATAATATTTCTCTCCTCAGCATCCTATCCTGCCTCCCTCTCCATCCATCCATCTTAGCATTCACACCCTCATGAACCCACATTCCCTGAAGGCCCCCACCCTCTGCTGCTTCTGGAAAATGAAGATTAGAGCTCAGCCTGTGGCTGCATCTGAAAAATGAGATGTGCTTTTTGTGATGGAGGAAGACTGAAGAGCCGGATAATTGAAGTGTCAGTGAACACGATACTGGAACACTGTCTGAATGGGCTCACAATACAGCCGGAATTAAAAACTCATCACTGGCAGCTTCCTGGCCCCCATGTTCCTGCCAATTCCCCCAGCCTGGTTTAAAGTGCTATTTGAAAGACAGCATTTCCCAAGAGTTAACAAATCTGAAGGGGGAACAAAAAGAAAAAGAAAAAAGAAAAAGCCCTCTATTCAGTAGTTTTTCCTCTTAAAGGGAGAAATGAAAGATGTTTTTTTTCTGGTAACCCAATTTCCAAGGTCTGTCATTACAGTGCTCCAGGAAGGCTAGCCCCCTGCAGAGACCAATATGGCTTTGCAGACTGGGACAAGACATGTCAATTGCTGCAATTGACAGTGCTTGGGGGTGCGGGTGGGAAAAGGGAATGCATTTAATTGGTTTGTGATCAACTCCATCTCTGCTGCTAAGCTAGGGATCTCTTGAGTTTTCTTCTTGCTAAGTCTCTCCTTCTATGATCTACCTGTTGAAATGACTGGTTCTGGGGTTTTGAAGATTTCTGTTTAGGCTCTGGGCCCTCAAGGCCTGTGGGGACTGAGTAGCCATTCATATTATCTCCACGGGCTTTACACACCATGGCAATTCAGTACTTGATTAAGAAATCCATAAAACAGAAGATTTTGGAAATTATTTCTGCATATACTCAGTTTTATAGAAGGACAGTATTTCATGGAAAAGAGTTTCATAGAATGAGCACTAATTATACTGGGAATCAATGATACTTGGGTTCAAATCTTACCACTAATACATACTGTGTGTGACCATAGTCACTTGAACTTTCTAAACTATATTTTCCTTATCTGTAAAATGGAATTAACAATGCTTGTAATATCCTCATAAAAGGCTGTTGTGAAGATCAATTGTCTGTTTAAGAATTTATTTTATCCTGGTCATTTACCTGTCTGGAGAGTTTTGGAAACCTTGGATTGCTAAAAGGGTTCTTAGGCATTTTTGTGTCATGGAGACTTTTGATAATTAGACTTCTTAGCAGAATAATGTTTTTAAATGCATAAAGTAAAATATATAAGATTACAAAGGAAAACAAAGGGTAAGAGAAATAAAGATGTCTTTCTCTATCCAAGTTCATGGACTCACTTGAATGTGTCTAGATTCTGTGGACCCTAAGTTGAGCAACCCTGCAAATGTCAGCTGTTATTGATGTCAGAGGAACCCATGGAACAGTGGATGGAGAGCTGGTCTCAAAGTTAGTAAGAATTGGAAATTCTAATCCTGCCTTTGATGTACTGGATGTGTGATTTTGAACAAGTCATTTACCTTTCAATGCCCCGGCAGCTCTCTAAGACTATAAATTCTTTTTTAAAAATAGTAATGGACCTGTTTGTTTTATTCCATGAATTAAACATAAAATAAATAAAACCTCAAAAGATTATTGAGTACACAGAAGGTTCAGATCTGCATTGGAAGGAGTTTCTTTACTAGCTATTTCCTATATTAATTAATGGTTTAAATTTAAATAAATAATCCTTAATTAATTAATCAATGAATAGCTTAAAATTATTGTATAGGAGGAAAGTAGTCCCTGGCAGGAATATGCTGTTAAGTTTTAACACTCAACTCACTTGGGGAAATATGTATGTATTAATACATTAATCTGCACAATTAACATTTTCTCTGTCCCTTTATTAAGTCTAGACAATGAATAAAATGAGACATCAAATCTTAATGTGTAGTATTTGCTGAATTCTGAGGTGTAAATGCTTACAATGAAAATTTTAACAATTGACTCTTGGCTGTTTTCGATGTCTCCAGCACAATGTTGAAGAAGGAGAAGGAAGAGACTTATTCAACTTCACAATCTCTCAATTTCTAGGCCAATGTTAGATACAATTGATAGGATCACATAGAAAATCAGGATCAAAGAACCTGACAGAGAGAAGGACCCTGAGAGGCCAGAGAGTTCACACTATGCTCAGTGTCCCTGATGAAGGGCTGCCCAGCCATTGCTTGAAGACCTCAAAGAAGTCAATTTGTCTTTTCCCCCTACCCACTGTTCTTCCTTCTGCCCTCTAGGGCCAAGTAGCAGAAGCTTCATCATGTTCTATGTGGTGGGCCTTGAAGATATGGCTTTACCAAGTTTTTTCTTCTTCAGTCTAAATATCCTCAGCTCCTCATGTTTCTTGACTTGCTCTCTGTATGGACACTATATTGAGACCTCTACAATAAAATGGCTTTCACTATACATTATGAGCATTCTATTTTTTTCTGTATGAAAATAATACTTGTATTCACTTTCAATAGAAGGATAGCTTTGGAACTGTGAATGGATCCGACCATTCTGGAGAGCAATCTGGAACTATGCTCAAAGAATTATCAAACTGTGCATATCCTTTGACCCAGCAGTGTTTCTATTGGGCCTATATCCCAAAGAGATCTTAAAGGAGGGAAAGGGACCCACATGTGCAAAAATGTTTGTAGCAGACCTTTTTGTAGTGGCTAGAAACTGGAAACTGAGTGGATGCCCATCAGCTAGAGAATGGCTGAATAAATTATGGTATATAAATGTTATGGAATATTATTGTTCTGTAAGAAATTACCAGCAGGATGATTTTAGAGAGGCCTAGAGAGACTTGCATGAACTGATGCTAAGTGAAATGAGCAGAACCAGGAGATCATTATACACAGCAACAAGACTATATGATGATCAATTCTGATGGACATGGTTCTCTTCAACAATGAGATGTTTCAAACTAGTTCCTATTGTTCAGCAATGAAGAGAGCTATATACATTCAGAGAGAGGCCTGTGGGAACTGAGTGTGGATCACAACACAATATTTTAGCACTTTCTGTGAATGTTTGCTTGCATTTTGTTTTCCTTCTTAAGTTGTTTTTTTCTCTTTCTAGATCTGATTTTTCTTGTGCAGTAAGATAACTGTATAGATATGTATACATATATTGGATTTGTCATGTAATTTAATATATTTAACGTGTATTAGACTACCTGTCATCTAGGGGTGGGGATGGGAGGAAGGAGGAGAAAAATTTGGAGCAAAAACATTTTGCAAAGGTCAATGTAGACAAATCACTCATATGTTCTGTAAATAAAAAGCTTTTAAAAAAAGGATAGCTTTGGGAAGTGTTTCTACTCAGGAAATAAGCTGGCACTGATCCCTATCCACACTCTACCCCAGTGTGCTATGAAAATGCATTTGTGACACTGGTGGTGTGACACTGCTGTAACAGGTCATATCCTAGTTAACTAGTCCACACAGGGATATAGATCATGACCTTGACCTTATTAGAACCACGGTTTAATTAGCAAAACCAAACAGCTCCCACACAACAGTAATAGCATGAAATAAAGACAGCCCAGTAAATGGATTTCAAGTTATAAATTTAGAGATAGATAATCAGAGAGTTATAAATTCCTAGAAATTATAAGATTCTCTGCATAAAACAGAATCATCTCTTAATGAATAGATGGGAGTGAAGTAAATTCACACACACAGTATCATAAAAAGATGTTCTGTGAAAACACATGATATGCATGACAAATTGTCAGCCATCATTAGCTCTATTCCTGAAGAATTCAGTTTGCAGAGCAACAACCAGGCTGGGGTGAGAGAATTTTGTCCAAGGGCACTGAATATTAAAAGATGCTGGTAATGCTTCTATTACTTCAGCAGGTAGAAACATCGGAGATTGGTTCATAGTTATTAAGAATAACAATGAAGTTAGAAAACTACATAGAATGCTTCCTTTTCATCTTCTGGCCTCTATTTGCCTTCAGATACTTCTTAGTACTCCTCAGTTCCTGTACCATAACCAATGCCATTGTTCTCAACACTGATCCTCTCATTCTCACAAAATCTGCTACACCATCACCCCCATTAACTTGCCAGTTAAGCTGCCACCTTGGACAGCTCCATCGCCATCAAACCCATTTTTCTTGTGAAGAGCCTGACAAATCAACCACAGTGAGCAGCTGATATCTTTACACCAAGGGTATGACCAATGGTTTAGGATCTGGCTACTAGCTCCTCCCCACTCCTTTCTATCTTCCAGAGGAGGAGGGTTAAGTATTTGGGAAGGGAGAAATATTTTGATATACCACAAAGGAACTGATTTGACATTTGGGAAATGAGCTTTGTTTTCTTGGTGCTGCAGGCCTACTGGTAATTCTGCTAGGCCTAGAAACTTGGGCTGCAAAAGGGACAACTGTAACTCTAGTTATTTCTCAACTCAACTTGAAATAGAGACGAAGGGATCTGGGACTCACAGGGCACTAAAAAAAAGTAAAATTGCTTTTCAACATTTTTGGGAGTTAAGTTGGGATCTAGTGGATTTCCATATCCAAAGTTAATGCAAAGTCTGCTAAAATCCTATCAGGCATGAACCTCTGAAAGGACCTCATCCCATGGTTGCAAGGCTGGGTCTCTTCATTTACTGAATTTGTCTTTTAAAAATGACAAGTATATTTTATACCTGCCTTGGATATATTTATATAGTTTTTAGGGCTCGTTCTTCAAGGACTTTGCTGTTCCTTTTGGTTCATCCTATATTTTAGCTCTTCATTTGGATTCTGCTTTTAGAGTTAGCTTCTCTAATACATGAAAGCTCCTAAACCCTCACCTATACTTCTAAGACCTTGGCTATGTTGTCTCTTCTCTCTAACTATACAATTTTGGATACTTTATTTTGCACATTCACATCTGCTTGCCATTTCTCCTCCGAGTACCTAGAACCCAATTCCCTTCCTCCTGTTTGCAGTAAACAACTATTGACCCCTGAAAAATTGATGTTAACTGTCTGGACATGAGAGTAGGGAACTTTTAGATAACTTAGTCTAATTTTACAGAGAAAGAAACTGAGAAAAGACAAAGCTTTCAGAGTATAAAGAACTTTCTCTATCACAGATATTATTCTATGATCTCTTATACCACTGTGTCCTGTCTTTGAAGTGGATATGATGAATGTCATAAGCAAAAGACAAACCTCCATCTAAGAATAGTCAAAAAATAAATCATCTGGATCTGTATTTTAGTTTTTTCTGCTCAATGGGGTTTTTGTGAGGGTGAAGGGAGACACAATTAATTACCCTTAGTAAATATATTTGTATTTTCTGCAAGTAGTTTGCACTCCACAAGTATTGTAATTAAATACCAAGAATCCAGGTTTGGTGAAAACTCTTTTGGTTATGCAAGGTGAAAAATCTGCTGGCAAGAAAATCTTTTACTTTGACTAGTGCAGATCCTTGTTGATCTTCCTTCATTTGTATGTGACAAAATTTACATGTCTCTAAGGATCCAGGCATGAACATAGCTCAGTACATGTCCTGGAAAGGAGTAAGGGGGTTCTCTCTGCAATACTGGGGGAAGGGATAGATCAGGCAGTCAGGAATTGTGAAAACTCATTCAGAAAGAGAGTGGCACATAGGTGAGGAGATCAGATGTTCAAGATTGCTAATTATATGGAAGAACTGAACAAGAGTAAGGTCAGATAAGCTGTGGGCCAAGGTTGCTAAATGTGAGTGAAAGGTAAAATGAGGAGAAGTTAATCATTTCTCCTCTCATTTGTCAATCAAGTCAATCTCTCCCCTTTTCTTCTCCTATCTTCCTCCATATGTTTCTAGTTTTCCCCAATCCTACATAAACAACATCAACAACAAAAAACTAACCTTATCTCTTTCCCCTATGAACCTAATGTGCCATTTCTCTTTGCTTTTCACTAGGAAACTTATTTAAAAGCTGTCTATACTTCCTGCCTCAATTTCACTTGAAAACCCCTCCTATCTGACTTTCCTCTCTATCACTCCACTGAAACTTCTCTTTTAGAGATAAACCATTCTATAGAAATCCATCAATTTAGTGAAGAAGAGAATGGTGGAGAGCAGATGAATGGAAATCAAAGGAAAGAGAAATAAAGCAATATTGGGCTGGGAGTATTTTATAGACTTCCCTTGCAGAAAAAAGAAATGAGTAATGATCAATTTCTCTTGCAGCCAGCTCAGAGGTAGACTATGGAAATGATAGGTGATTTCAGCCACCTTAGCATCTGCTGGAGCTATTTCTCTATCAGCCATAGAGCAAATAAAAACTGTTTGCATTGTTGCTAATTTTCTCTCTCTGAACATGGAGGATATAACAAGGGGAAACACATTTTTGGACCCGATTCTGAGTAATGTGAATAAACTGGTTGCCGAAATCAAAAAGGAAGGAAGCAGAAACAACATAAGATTGCATTTCATACTAGATAAAAGGAGAAATGTTAGTACAGTCTGACATGTACATTAGGCTTTGAGAGAGCAGGTTTCCAGGAATTCAAAGAAAAGATAGGTAAGATGTCAGCACAAGAGGGATGGGAAATTCTCAAAAATGAAATTCTAACAAATACAAATGATTCCAATAAGGAAGCAAAAGGGGAAGGGAGCTATCTAAAGAGACTGATGTGAATATACAGGGAACTCATCAACCAACTCAGATTTTTAAAAGCTATGTGTATAAGACAGAAGCAAAGGCAGGAAACAGAGGACGAATACAAAGTCCTCTAAGAATCATGTCAGGAATGCTAAAGCACAGAACAAATTGAGGATTGCAGGGAATGCTAAAGCTGATGAAAAGAGCTGTTTAAGCTCCAACAGGGACAAGGAGAAAACCAGAGAAGAACACAGCTGCTCCTTGGTGTGGGTGGGACTGTAATAATTGAAAACAAGAAGCATGAGCTACCCAACTTTCTTTTGGTCCATTTACAATTTTATTGATGTATTTTCTTCTTTGGTTCCTTTTTTGCATCACATTTTGCAGTATACGTACTCATCTTCTCTGATCCTCCATAACTATAAAAAGAAAGATTTTAACAAAATAAAATAATAAAATTACCATGTTTGATAGCACTGATTTCATCAGTGCTCATCCATGATCACAGATTAGACAGTTGCCTGGGTCATCCAAAGTTTAAGTGAATCAGTGAATGAATAAACACATAAATGAACACCATTTTTAGTGCCCTAGTTACTACTTTACAACAAAATTGTTATAGTTCCTGCCTTCGGGGAGTTTATCTTTTAATAATGAAAAACAATATAGTCAGCCAGGTAAGCATTTCTTAGGTCCCCACTCTGTGCCAGGGAATGAAAGTTGTCTGGAGAGTCACAGAAAGGATAAGCTGATGCATAGGACAGCTGATTGTTATACTGATTTCAAAAGCCATGATAATGTTGGTTTAATTACCATTCCTAGAGGAACCCCATGGCTGTGGCAAAGTAGATAGCCAGGTTGAAGAGCTAGATAGGACATGAAACATGGTTTCCTTTAGAACTGGCTGGATATAGTGGGGAAGGTGATCATTTATAATCAAGAAAGCTCAGTCCCAGGGTGGGAGTTCAAAGCTGAGTGGGATTACTTTCTGCAAGGACTTGGGTGATTTCTGGAAATCCAGGCCAAAGGGTATAGTTTTAGTTGGGAAGAATCTAAGTAGTGGAAGGATATATGTCAAGATGTCCCCAAGTGAAATCAGATAGTCAAATGTTATAGCTATGGTCCGACAGCTCAGAGGTATCAGAGACAAGATTTGAATCCAGGTGTTCCTGATTCTCGGGTCATGCTGTCTCTCAGTAATATTCCTTAACTCCTCCTATTGAACAGGAAAAGCAACAGGGTCATACAAATAGGGGAGGAGACTAGACCTTTTCTAAGAACTGCTCCAGACCAGTTGCTTCCTGGTTTAAGACAGAAGCAGTGAGAAACAACAGGAGGAAAGGTATAAGCAAACAGTTCATTTTCTTACCCAATTTATCTGATTTTTATATTAACATTCAGGACTGACCCTTAGAAAAATTGGAAAGTTGAGAAAGTTTGTCTTCAGGACTCACCCTTTGAACCATTGATACCTTCTAGTTGGTGTATCTCAAGTCCCTCTTTGCCTGCCATCCCTCTACATTGTCCATGGGACTTTCCCTGGGTCCTGAGAAGCATTCTATTACCAGTGTGACTTCTCCCCCTTCTTCCTGACTTGGTGTGAAAGCACAGATTATTTGTGCGTGTGTGTGTGTGTGTGTGTGTGTGTGTGTGTGTGTGTGTGTGTGTGATAATGATCTTTAACCATTTGGAAACCTATGAACCCCTCCTCCAAATGTTTATAAATGTATAATTTTGGAAGATTTACAAAGAAAACCAGATACCATTAAAGCAGAATTATAGAAAAAAAACATTTAAGTGGTTACAGGTTAAAAACTCTCAGAAAAGAGAATTGAATTTGGAGCTAGAGAGCTGACTTTGCATTTGTTAACCAGCTCATTTGCCTTTTCTAACTCTGTTACCTCATCTGTAAAAGGAGCAGGGTTGGGCTGGACAAGAGGTTCTTAACCATTTTGTATGTGCATTTTGTTAACTCCTTTGATAGTCTGGGGAAGCAAAAGATCCCTTCTTGGAGTGTGATTTTTTTAAATAACAGGAAATGCTAAATTTCTGTTAGATGTGAATGAAAATAAGATGTGATTCTCCCCCCCTCCCCACCATATAGTAATAACAACAAGAACAACAGCAACATTTACTATGTACCAAACACTTTACAATTATCTTTTCTGATTATCACAATCCTGGGAGGTACATATTATTATTATCCTCATTTTATAGATGAAGAAACTGAGGCAAAGTGGTTAAGTGACTTGGCCAGGGTCACACAGTTAGCAGGTATCTGAGACCATATTTGAATCCAGTTCTTTCTGACATCCAAGTTCATGAAATCTATTGATGATCAACCCTGGGTAAAAACTCCCAGATTACATGTTCACTAAAGTCTTTTTGAATTCTAAATCCTATGGTACTTTGCTATTCTTGTTCCAAGCTGAAGGGACAAAGAAACAAATCCCTGAGATTCTGTGCTCCCCTCTCCAGCAGGACAGATTCTTATGATAACTTAAGGAGAAAAAAGATGTGACAAGAGATGATCCATTTCTTTTAGGTCCTCACTCTGTCTTCTTATTCCAGTCATTGCCTTGTTTCTCATGAGTTTCATTACCTAATTTATTACCAGACCCTCATTTCAAGCTTCTACTGTCTGGTTTCTTTTTAGACCAGGACATTTGAGCCGTAGATATTTAGCTAGCAGGACTGAGTCCTTTCCATTGGGAGAGAGAGCATCTTCTTGCAGGCATCCCTGAGTATTCTTGAATGGTGGCAAACTGGATTTAGGTGAATGATGCTTGGGGACCCAAGGCTGGCAGAAGCAGCTCTGGGACCAGTGAGAGGAAGTGACTCCTATGCCAAGTACTTCCTATTCATCCAATCGGAGAGAAAGACCCTCCATCCTTTCCCCCTCCCTTATTAATAAAGCTGCAGCTGGTTAGACCCAGGACCTCACTGATGGCTCTGCTTGTGGGCCGCAAGGGTGATTTATCCCTCCGTAGTCTAAAAACAAGGCATAGGGGAAAGAATTAAGAATCAATGATCTCATTGTGCCCAGTCCCACAGAGAGAGTGCCCAGGCCACAGCAGCTGCTTGGAGAAGATGTCATCATTCTGTAGTGCCAAATCTCTTGATTCTTCACTGCCCAGAAAAGGATTCTGGGAAAGAGGAAGACAATTTACCATCCCCAAGATGATTTTGAGAATCTTAGGTTCTCTCTCTTTTAATAAGAACAACAATAACAATAGCAACAGCAGTAATAACAATAATGATGATGATGATGATAATTCACATGATACAGTGGATAGGACACTGGACCATTTAAGAAGACCTAAGCTGCAACCCTGACTTAAATATATACTAGCTATATAACATCTTGAAAGTTCTGTACCTGGGGCAGCTAGGTGGCTAAGTGGTTAGAGCACCAGCCCTGAAGTCAGGAGGACCTGAGTTCAAATCTGATCTCAGACACTTCCTAGCTGTGTGACCCTGGGCAAGTCACTTAACCCCAATTGCCTCAGCAAAAAGCAAAAAAAAAAAGTTCTGTGCCTTAGTTTCCTCATGACAGAATTGAACTATCCTTTGAACTCTCTAGCAGCAATAAGACATATTATGATTTACATTCATATATCTTGTATGCTTGTGTACCTAGCTAGGTTCATGGCTAGGAACCCAGAAACTCTGTGGTGTGTGTGTGTGAATTTCTGTATGTCTCTCTACCTGAGAGAAAAGTCAGAGGTGAAAAAGGCAAGCAGACACAGCCAGCTCTCAGTCTTCCTGGATCTCTTCTTAATTCAGAGATCTCTAAATACTGTTGTCTTGTCAATTCATTTAAACAACAATCAATCTATCAATCAAAAAGTATTGATTAAGTGCCTACTATGTGCATTGGGGATCTAAAGATGAAAAATGAAACCATCCACATCCTAGTTCTTATCCTAATAACTAATACAGTGCCTAGAACATAGTTTGCTTATTTGTTGAGGATTAATTGATTTTATCAAGGAAAACAAAATTAGGACAGCCAAATAAATGCATGGTAATTTGGGGGAAGAAGCACTAGCAGCTAGGGTTAATCAGGAAAGCCCTACGGAGGAGGTGGCCTCTGAGCTGAGCCTAAAGGAAACTCTTTCTGCCTCAGTTTATTTATAAATTTGTTTATTTATTTATATTTTTTAAATTTATAAAATGGGGATAGAAATAGCATCTAGCTCCAAGGAATATTTTGAGGATGAAATGGGAAAATATTTGTAAATTACTTTGTATACCCTAAAGTGCTCTATAAATGTTAGTTATTATTATATTTTCAGTAGTGGACACAGCAACTAAAAAGAACCTGGTAAAGTCTTGAGAGACCAGTTGTGTGATTTACTTGGTTTGAGGAATTCCTCATGTGGAAACCAATGTAGATTCCCATCTGCTCTGCAACTTAGAGTCTCAAGTGAGTTGACTGGACCACAGAGTGATTCAATAACTTCCTTAAGGTCAGAAGCCTACTCCCAAGCCATTTCTCTACAGTTTGCTCCACTGCACCTCATATTTATGTTGTCCTTAATAACAAAAATGGGCCATTTGCCCCTGGTTGGAGCTGGTAGAAAATTGAGCTCTGTGGAGATCCACTAAAGTCTGAATTTTGGGGCAGTGGAGTCTCTTGTATTAAAGAGAGGAAGGGGAAGCTCTTTTCGCAGTTTTTATTTTTTTTAATTATTAAAGCTTTTTGTTTTCAAAACATATACATAGATAATTTTCAAAATTCACTCTTGTAAAATCTTGTGTTCCAAATGTTTTTCCTTCCCCTTTCTCCACTCCTTCCCCTAGGCAGCAAGTAATCCAGTATATGTTAAATAGGTGCAGTTCTTTTATACATACTTCCACATTTATCATACTGCACAAGAAAAATCAGATCAAAAAGGAAAAAAAATGAGAAAGACAACAAAATGCAAGCAAGCAACAATAAAAAAGTGAAAATACTATGTTGTGATCCACATTCAGTTTTCACAGTCCCCTTTCTGGGTGTAGGTGGCTTTCTTCATCACAAGTCTATTGGAATTGGCCTGAGTCATCTCATTGATGAAAAGAGCCATGTCCATCAGAATTGATCATCATATAATCTTGCTCTTGCCATACACAATGTTCTCCTGATTCTATTCACTTCACTTAGCATCAGTTCATGTAAATTTCTCCAGGCCTCTCTGAAATCTTTCTGCTTATCATTTCTTATAATATTCCATAACAATATGACCGATATATTCCATAACATTCATATACCATAACTTATTCAGCCATTCTCCAACTGATGGGCATCTACTCAGATTCCAGCCTCTTGCCACTACAAAAAGGGCTACCACAAACATCTTTGCACATGTGGGTCTCTTTCCCTCCTTTATGATCTCTTTGGCCCAGTAGAAACACTGCTGGATCAAAGAGTATACACAGTTTGATAGCCCTTTGGGCATAATTCCAAATTGCTCTCCACAATGGTTGAATCAGTTCACAACTCCACCAACAATGTATTAGTGTTTTGAATTAGTTTTCCCATATCCTCTCCAAAATTCATCATTTCTCTTTATTAATTGTTAAGGTTGGATACAAAAAGTCCCTATGAACATTTGGGGTGGCTTCTCTAATTTTCTGAGCTCATGTTGGTCTGGTCAGCCACAGAAAGACATACTGTAATTCCATTCTAACATAGTGATGTCATTTTGGTCTTCTTGAAGAACAAAAGATAACAACCAACCAATCAATTCATCGCACCAGACATGGGGCCAGCAACATTTCTTTGTACAACTAAACTAAATTAAAATAAAATTGGGAAACATTTAACAAAATAAAAATATAATAAAACATAACATTACATTTTAAAGCTAATATGCCATCTCAGGATTAGTGAGTTTGACAACATTTTTCTCTCATCATGTTGTCTCTGTGTAGATTCAAAGCTGTATTGGACCTTGGAGGTTATAAAATATAACTACGTCATTTTATAGATAAAAAATCTGAGGGTCACAGAGGCATGGCTTGCTCAGGATCTTATAATTAGTAAGTATCTGAGACAGGATTTAAATACAAATATATGATTTCATAATTAGTGCTCCTTCGACCATACTATATTATTTTTTCTGGTTGGAATTCAATTCAATTCAAAAGTGGGTAAGTCACCTCTTTTTTTTTCTGGGCCTCAATTTCTAAACTTGTAAAAATGTGCACATTAGATAAGATGACATTTGAAGTGCCTTTCAAGCATAGATCTTTGATCCCTTTTAGTTTAATACATAAGCTTTTATGACCAGTAAAACACACATTGCTGCTGCCCTTGCCCTGTCTTTTAATACTCTTACAAAAGACCAGATATTTAAAGCTGGGAGACTTTTAAGACCACTAACCCCTCCACCCTTCCAATGGACAAATGAGGAACCTGAGAATAGGGAGGATAAAGGATGAACGTCACACAGGTAGAAATAAACTTCAGAATTATCATGGCCATTTTTTCTCAAAATATGTCAGCCCTATTTGCTCTGCTCTGATTCTCTACTGTTGTCGCCCTTTGTGGAAGTGTTGACTCAATCAATCAGAGCCTTCCTGCCCATCCCCTTAATCTGGCTATGCCCTTGGAATGGGCAGAAGTGTCTAAGGCCACTTCCTGTGCACATTCCCAGTTGACCTCTCTGCTACCTCTGAGCCCAAATGTGCTTTTTCCTTCTCTGTGGTGACAGCCTAAGTAATTCACCCTGTCCTGTCTTTTAAGAAACCCAACTGATGGACATCTGTGCTCTGAAAGTCTGAGACATGTTTAAAATGCATTAGCAGCAACAGCCTGGCCTTCTGAGGTTCATTTAGGAAATGATTTCTCATCTAGATTCTCTCTAATGAATTTTCAAGTTCTTTAGATGGATCACAGAGAATTTCTGGGGTCAAATGGAATTAACCCTGGCCACCTGTCCCCAGCTATCCCCACTGGTCCTGTGGAGCTCCTCTATGTCATCCCTTGGAACCACTGCTATTAGGTAGATGAATGGACTTGATAAGTCAGCTTATTCTCACTCAGAATCTTTTGAGGGAGAACTGGACCCAGGCAAGGCTATGAAATAGATGATCTTTTCCCTTCTATGAATGATATTAGGATCTTTGGGGAGAAAAAATCCCTTTGTTAGGGCAGATGGGCAACTCCTCCAGAATATTGAGGTTTAGAGTTTGCCTAGCTCATTAAGAGGGTCAGAAGACCAATATGTATTTGAGGTGGGTCTTGAGCCTGACCCTAGCCTTCTGTTCACTAGACCATGAAGATGACAGATGAAGAAACAGCTTACTGACAAATTCGTAGTTTGCTGACAAATTTCTATAGGGTGCTACTACATTGTTAAACTTCAGTGACTTAAAACCACATCAAGACTTGTGAAACGCCCTATTTAGAAAAAGACTTCTTAAACTTTTTCCACTTGTAACCTCTTTTTGCTGGAGAAATTTTAATGTAACTCTGGGTATATAGATATATAAAATAGGTATACAAATCAAACATTACTAATAATAAATCATAATTTTGCCATTCCCACAATCAGTCATAAGACCTCAAAGGGGATTGTGAACCACAGTTTAAGAAGCTGGGATCTAGAGCATAGTGAAATTTGCAGTGCTTTATTGTTATTATTTTAAGCATACTTCTCTCCTATCTGAACTTTCACAATGCTTCTTTGAGCACATTTCCCAAAGGATTAATCTGGGACATGGGGGAATTTGCCCAAGGTCATGTACAACTGGTAAAACTCCCTCACTTGCATTCATTACTATGCAAGACAGAGTGTTGAATTTAGAATCATGGGACCAAATTTTGAATCCTAGGTTTTTCTGGTATTATCCCACTCACTATATACTGTTTCTGCTGCCATGTGGGATAGCAGAAGCAGCCCAGTTTGGTTCAGCAGGAGCTGGGACCCACAATCTCCTTGTGGGAGCCCTGTGGAGAAGAAATAGCTTTGGGAAATGCATAATGTGCATATTTGATGCTTGTTTGAACTCCCTCTTTCCAACCCTGTTCTTTGTTCTGAGTAGATGCCTCTTGCTTTACTATGATCAATCAATCAATCACTGAGTCATTAGTAAGCCACTACCATTTCGGAGGCACTGTTCTATGCACTGGAGATACAGACACAGAAAAGAGAGTCCTTATCCTTACATTCTGTCAGCAGAAAACAGCCAAGCAAATTCAGGATGTGTACATATACGGGAGAACACAAAATGCTATAAGGTTCTGGGGAAGAACTACTTTGGAAATCAAGGAGGTAACTTCAAAAACTGGAGGTAAGGAGGAAGGCCATTGGCAAGACAGCCTGTGTGCAGAGAAATGGACATAAAGATGAAATGGGGATGGATATGGGGAGTTCATGAGTAATACAGCTGGGTATGTTATGAAGTAATAGTGTTTAATCAATCTAGAAAGAGAAGATGGAGTCAAATTGTGAGATGTTTGTATTTCATCCTTAAGACTATTGGAGAACCATGCATAAATCTTGAGCAAAGAAGTCACTGAATTGCCTTGAATTACAGTAATAATTTGGATGCCTTATAGTGAATACATTGGAGAATGTACACACCCACATATTCCCATCCATATTAGTGTTAAGATATATATATATATATATATATATATATAAATAGATAGATATAGATATAGACATATAGATAGATATAGATATAGATATAGATATAGATATATAGATATATACATATGTATCTCTATACACTCAGATAAATATTTCTGTGTGTTTGTATGTGTGTGTGTGTATGTGTGTATGTGTGTGTGTGTGTGGAGAGAGAAAGAGAAAGAGAGAGAAAGAGACAGAGACAGAGACAGAGAATACACAAAATACGACAACTCAGCTCTCATCCCTACCCATAAAACCTCTGGGGGAAAGGTGATTCCAATGTTTGCCATATTTAAAAAAGAAAATTTATATCTACAATTATTGCCAAAACAACGGACTAATTTTTTTTCCTGAGGCAATTGGAATCAAGTGACTTGTCTAGGGTCACACAGCTAAGAAGTATAAAGTGTCTGAGGCCATATTTGAACTCAGGTCCTCCTGACTTCAGGACTGGTCTTCTATCCACTGTGACACTTAGCTGCCCCTTCATAAGCACTTTTAGGAATTTATCTTTTGTGCTAGGAAGTAACCCAGTCCCTAACATCAAACATCTTACAACCTATTGGAGGATACAAGGTATAGATATGGAAGTATATGAAAAATACATACAGAGTAGATATAAGATAATAGAGGATGAGCAAAGCACAAAAATCTGCATTTTCCAATGCTACTAGAAGACTTAAACATCAATCAAACAATTAGTATTTGTTAAATGCCTATAATATACCAAGCACGTACTATATGTGACAGTCCCAATCCTTAAAGAGCTTATAACCTAATGGGGAGTTTACATAATTTTATATGCCAGATATATCCTGTCCTCTTGGAAAAAAATCCTCCATGATAGAAAATAATTATGTATCCTAATGAAGAAAAGGAAAGAATAGTTCATTAAGGTATTTTCTCCCTAGAATTCCTTCTTTCTTTTAAAAAATTTTTAAAGCAACTTTTTTTTACTTTTTTCTTAATTACATATAAGCAAAAATTAACCTTTATTTGTTTAAATTTTGAGTGCCATTTGTGTCTAATGGTAACCATCTCTAGAGCAGAGGGAGAGGGAATATAAAAAGGAGAGAAAAAAAGAAATTTCCATGATAATTTTGTTGCATATTTCAAAAGAATAGCAAGTAGTTCATAGTAGATTTGCAGTTTCATGTGCAATCATCCTTTTTTATTGTACTATGTTATGAAAATGCTTGTTTTATTCCATGAATTAAAAATAAATAAAATTTAAAAGTAAAATTTTGAGTTTTAAATTATCTCCCTTCTCTTTCCTTTCCCCCTTCTTTCAGAAGGCAGGAATTCCTTCTTCTGCTGCAGTTTTATCATCATCTCAAAGGGCTGCAGGATTATGTAGTAGTAATGACTAAAATTAATCTACATATCAACATTTACAAAATGAGCCAACCTCTGAGGTTAGGACTAAGGCTGATATTAGTCTCATTTTAAAGATAAGCAAGTTGAGGTTCCAGCAGGTTGAGTAGATTGCCTATGATCATGTGACAGTATCAAGCATAAGATTGGGATCCAGATTTTCTAGATTTCAAGTCTAAACATATAACCTAATACCCTGTGGCTGCCTCTTACTATAAGGTGGGCTTCATGTAGCAAGAACTTCATAATTATTATAATAGGTAACCATAAATTGTAAGCAATTGGATGCAAAACACTTTCGGTGGCTTGCTTGTGGGCAAGGGTCAATGAAATCAATCAACCATTTATGGAGTGCCTTTTTGCTAGCTGTGCAATCTTGTCAGCCTCATTTTCTTCAACTATAAAATGGAGAATAATAGCACCTATTTTAAGGGTTTGAGGTGGGGATCAGATGAGAAAATATATGTAAAGCACTTTGCAAGTTTTCAAGTGCTTTGGAAATTGTAGCTGCTGTTATTATTAGGGTATTGGATAGAGTTCTGGCTCTAGAATCTGGAAGGTAAACCTTCCTGGATTCAAATCTGGCCAGAGATACTTCCTGATTGAGTGACCCTGGGAAAGTCACTTAACCCTATTTGCCTCAGTTTCCAAATTTGTAAAATGAGCTGGTAAGGAAATGACAAATAACCCCAGTATCTCTGCCAAGAAAACCCCAAATGGGTCAAAAAAGAATTGGATGTGACTGAAAAATGATTGTACAACAACAACAACAATTTTGTTGTTGATATCAGTATACGTGCTAGGCTCTAGGAATATAAAGACCCAAACAAAGCAGTCCCCCCTCTCAATGCGTGTAATGTGACAAAGTGGCCAAGTTTTGGCAAGGCCAGTACATTCTGGAATAATAATGCTAATCACCAAGCAAGGGCACTGGCAGCAAGATTTAAATTTGCCCACTGATGTCCTGTGAACAAGCCTCTTTTTAAGTCAAAATGTGAATGGGAAATGGAATCTGGGCAAAGATGGAGCCAGGAGATTTGGTGGTTTTGCAGCACTTACAGATGGGTGGACAAATGTGGCAGCAGAAGGAATCACAAACTCTGCAGAAACAACACCTCCACCCGCTCTTCACAGAAGCATTGAAACAGGAGAGAACAGATCCAGTGCCGAGTATAGCCATTATGTAATATGCAAAGTCCTATAAAGTATTTGCTTTGATGACAGATCATGCAAATGATGGGAATGGGAGGAGAGAGAGAGACAGAGACAGAGACAGAGAGAGACAGAGAGAGAGAGACAGAGAGAGAGAGAGACAGAGAGAGAGAGAGAGGCAGACACACAGACACACAGAGACAGAGACAGAGACAGAGAGACAGACAGAGGGGGGAGAGAGGGAGAGAGGGAGAGAGGAAGAGGGAGGGAGGGAGGGAGAGAGAGTTGGAGAGAGACAGAGAGACAGGGAGAGGGAGAGAGACAGAGAGAGGGGGAGAGAAAGAGAGACAAAGAAAGACAGAGGGAGAGAGATAGAGAGAGAGATAGATAGATAGATAGAGAGAGAGAGAGAGAGAGAGAGAGAGAGAGAGAGAGAGAGAGAGATGAGGGAGAGATGAGAGAGAGAGAGATGAGGGAGAAAGGAGAAGAGGGAAAAAGAGACGGAGAGGGAGAAAGAGATAAGAAAAACAGACAGAGAAAGTGAGAGACAGAGACAGACAAAGAGACAGAAAGAGACAGAGAGACAGAGACAGAGGCAGACAGAGTCAGAGAGAAAGAGAGAAAGAGAGAGAGAGAGAGAGAGAGAGAGAGAGAGAGAGAGAGAGAGAGAGAGAGAGAGAAGGAGAGGGAAGGAGGGAAAGAGAAATGAAAGAGAGATATGTATAGAGAGAGAGAAAGAAGAAGAGGAAGAGGGAGAGGGAGAAAGAGACAGAGAGACATAGAAAGACAGAGGCAGACAGAAACAAAGAGAGAGGCAGAGACAGACAGAGATAGGGAGACAGAGACACAGATACAGAGGCAGACAGAGACAGAGACAGAGAGAGACAGAGGCAGACAGAAATAGAGAGATAGAGACAGGCAGACAGAGAGAATGATGGAGGGGGCAGGAATAGTTGGAATGGGAGATCTTATTCAGAACTTAAAAAGATCTGCCCCTTTTACCTATACCCATACAAGCCAGATGCTATTCATGAATTGCTATGACTGGGAAAAAATCATAAGCTAACCTTTCAAGGTCATGAGTCTCTGTGACCTTATCTGGGTTAATTCTTAGACAACTGACAAATGTGCCCATCACTAGGCCCATAGCCAAAGCCTTTTCAATTTGGCAAGAATTGCCAGGATTTCACTCTGCTGGATCAGCCTGGGAAATCAGATTCATTGGTCATAGTGTTCACAATCAGAAGGGACCTTCAAGCCTCTAGCCTAACCCTAGATTGCGCAATGGATAGAGTACCAGTTTTGGAGTAAGGAGATTCCTCTTCCTGAGTACAAATCTGGCCTCAGACACTTATTAGCTGTGTAACCCTAAAATTCACTCAACTCTGTTTGCCTCAATTTCCTCACATGTCAAATGAGCTGGATAGAGAAATGGCAAATCACTCCAGTATCTGTGCTCCCCCCAAAGGAAAATTCCAAATGGGATCCAAATGAAGAGTTAAAAATGACTGAACAACAACAACAGTCTCAACCTCTCGTTTTACAAGGGAGGAAACTGAAGTTCCAAGAAAGGGAAATGCCTTATTTATCGTGTCATAGGGGATAAATGGTGGATCTGAGATGCCAATTCATTCTTAAACCAGAAACTCATAATTCTCTACTATTCCATGCTAAAAATACTTATGCATAAAGACCATGCACCTTGTGGCCCCAAGGTTCTTCTTAATGGTGTCATGTAGTTGAAAATTTCTTCCCCTAGTGGAGTTAGTAACCTCTTGTTTACATCATAATCTTTCTGTGTCTTTTTTTTTTTCCTATTTTATCCTTGTCCACAGACGGGGGTAGAAAATAAACCTGTGATTTCACTGGTGTCAGGGATTCTCAGATAAGGAAACTGACTTCCAATACAGGATGACCTTTTATCTTCAATTTTATAGTTTTAAACAGTAACCTGAGGCAGTGAGAAGTTAGGTGACTTGCCCAGAGTCATACAGCCAGTATATTTAAGAAGTAGGGCTTGAACCCATCTTTCCCATTTTAATGTCATCTCTTTATATCATGCTTCTTATCATCCACTCTTTTCCATAAATCCTTTAAAAAGAACGCACTTTAACCACTTGAAGGCCTTGCTTTTATTCTATTAATGTCCTTGGGATATAAATTTTCCACTCAGAGTGGACATTATTATCCCTCTTTATTGCTACACAAAGTTCACCATTTTATAGTTTTAAACATTGAACTGAATTCAGTGACAATGAGGTTCTGTCTTTCAACACTATATCACATTCCCAAATATCAATAAACCAAGATTAGGGTTCTAGGGATAACAGAATCCAAGTGGGGGTTTCTAAGATAAAATATGATCTTGTTTGTTTTCATTGCTACCTTTTGCACCATTTTTTCATGCACAAGTCTTTTTTTTTTGGCCAACATGAATCACCCTACCTCTGTCTACCATGAATCTCCTTTGTCCTATGAGTTGATGGCAATTTTGATTGGTGTTTTATGTTTCACAACTATATAACACCCCTGGGAAAGTACTGGTGTTAAAAAGACAGATTTTTTTGCAACAACAAGTAGTTTAAAACAATTTAATTCACAATGCACTTTCCCTAACATGATCCAACTTAGCTTGGATAGTTTGGTATAGTGCAGTAGTTTTCAGAATGTGGTCTAGGTACCCCTGGGGATCCATACAGTAAAAATTTTCATAATAATAGTAAGATAACTTAATTTCTAATATGGTAAGCATAAATAGATACCCATTCATGTTTTTAATGAGAATATTTTCAAAATTCACGGGAAAGATAAACATTTTAAAAAATATATACATCTATCCAGTCATCCATTTATCCATCTCTCTCTCTCTGTCTCTCTCTCTTTGTCTCTCTCTCTCTCTGTGTGTGTCTCTCTCTCTGTCTCTGTGTCTCTCTGTCTCTGTCTCTCTCTTACTCTACCTATTTATCTATTGATCGATTGAACAATCTAAATATCCATCTATCTACCCACCTATCTACCAGCCAGCTTGATAGCTCATGCCTGTAATTCCTGTTAGCTGAGAGGCTGAGGCTGATGGGTTGCTTAAGCTAGTAGTTCTGAGTGGGCTAAGCCAATCAGGTGTCTTTATTAAATTCTGCATTAGTATAGTACCACCCCACTACCACCAGGATTAGAGGGGAAGAGAAGTAGATTGCTGCTAAAGTGAGATAAACCATTGAGGATTGAAAATGGAACAGCTTCTGAATCACCTATATATAACCTGTGGACATTAGGTCTGGGCAAGATAGAGAGACCTATCATTTTCATTACTGTTATTATTGTTGTTAATAATGATAATAATAATAGTGTCTTTATATCATCCACATTTCTCATTTAAAATCCCCTCAACTCCTATTCCCCCAAGAATCATCTAATATGACAAAGAAGAAAGAAAAAATAAAATATAATTTAGCAAATCTGTCCAGACCATCCTAGAGCATTCTATGGTCATAGTGTCCTACCTCTGTGGTGGAAGAAGAGAAGTACATTTGGAAGATGAGGCTACTTAACAAATTTCTTCAACAACCTCTCAGCCAAATAATGCTTATTTGGCAGATATTCTTTACCAAATGATCCAGCAAAAAGCAAACTGTTTCTAAAAGTCTGAGAATTTAATTTATTTACAAAGTACTCATGAAAGCACAAGTTAAGGACTTGATTAAAAAGAGAAAAAAATGTTTTATTCTCATGAAAAACTCTCCCTCTTTATGTTGGTCTTTTTGAAACTTTGGCTTTCTTTAAGACGCAGCTCATGGAACATATCCTGGGGAAGCCCTTCCTGATCCTTCCTTTTGTTAGTTTTTTTTTTTTCTTTCTCCAAATTATCATGTAGTGTTGTTCTTCAGCTTTGTCTGATTCTTCACAAGTTATTTTGGATTTTTTTGGCAAAGATACTGCAGTGGTTTGCCATTTCCTTCTCAGCTCATTTTACAGATGGGCAAACTGAGGTAAACATGGAAGTGATTTGCCCAGGGTCACACAGTCAGTAAGTGTCTGAAGGCAGATTTGAACTCAGGTCTTCCTGACTCCAGGTCTAAAGCTTCTTCCACTGTGCGGCCTACTAGTCTTATCATATATATGCTTACCTTCATTTTCCCCCTGTAAAATGTAAGCTCCTCAAGGTCAGGAGCTGTATTCTACTCTGTATTTGTATTCCTAGAAACTATACTTTGAAATATGTCTTGCACATAGTTATTGTTGTTGTTGTTTGTCTTTTGTTCTAAAAGAGGATCATGACATCTGGGAGGTGATATCATCACATGCAAGTGAACTGGATTTAAGTGAGGAAGGGCTGCTCAAAGTGACCTGCCTCACTTTACCCTCCAGAGCCATCTGGGGTCCAGTGGATCAGGATGCCTGGAGATGGCTCTGGATGAAAGGGGAGACCTTGCACATTGTAAGAACTTAATAAAGACTTATTTTATTGGACTGGATTGGATTCCATTTAAGTCATGAAATCTAGGCTCTTGTCTGTGTAACCATGGGGTAAGTTTCTTCATCCCTTGGGTCTCATTTAGAAAAAGAAGGGATTGGATGATATGACCTCTACTATTCATTTTTACTCTGAATCTCATGATCCTATTATATCCCTTCTCAGTTCTAACATCACATGGCTTTAAATTCCAATGAGTCTCTTTTGCTGAGCTATTTATTAGCATCAATTTCTGTTAAGATTTCTGAAAGGAAAAAATAGAGGTAATGAAAATGAGGTGACCATATTTCACTTCATCTTGAAATAAATAGACAACTTTAGGATGTAATGCTGGTAAGACACTTTCAAATGCTACAGAAATTTGATCTGAGGATGAAGGGTGGGATTCTGTCAAACATATTCAGCCAGAAACATGGCCAGGCAGGCTCTATAGATCCAATAAAATATGAGAAATGGAAGAATCCTTAGAGATTATCTAATTATAAAAGTTAGAGGATTTTACATCGACCAAGGTACTTTCAGACCATTTAGTTCAACACACTCATCTTATAGAATAGAAACAAACCAAGCAGAAGAAGAGAGTCATTTCCCCCAGAATCCTACAGTACTCAGTGACAGATCCTAGGTCAAAATCCATTCCCTTTCCACTAGCTCACACAGTCCAGCAGCCCAACTCCTCTGGTTAACACAGGAGAAAGCTGAAATCCAGAAAGAGGAAGAGGCTTTAAATGTCATGCAACACATCCATAGTTAAGCAGAATCTGGGTCTTCTGAGTCTAGGTCTATACCATGATCCCTTCACTTTTTTCAAGTCTGAAGTAAATCTTCTCCTTCCCCAAAAGCTTTTCCCAGCCTCCTAAATCTTAGTGCCTTCCCTGTGAGATTATCTTCAATTTACCTGGAATATATTTTATTTATTCATAGTTGTTTGCATGCTATTTTTCCTATTTGATTGAGAATAAAGACTATTTTTTGGCCTTTGTTTGCATCTCCAGGGCTCCAGCCTTATGATGGGGGCTTAATAAGAGCTTGTTGGATTGACTTAATTCACTTTACCCTCCCATAGAAATGTATTTTGTGACATCTTTTCCTTTGAGTTCTCTAGTCTCTCACCTCCAAAGGAGAGCTCTTCCCTCCCCTATGATATGTAAAATATATTGGTCTGCTTGAAAATCCTTGAACCAAATGATCATTGAACATGTGGAGCAAAAGAATTTATTTCCTTTTTTGATAGAGATTCGATTTTTCTGAAATCCATGAAGAGGATTAAAAATGAGGTACCACACAAAGCATAGACTGCTGACTATCATAGCTCAGAAAGGAAGATTAATTACCCAGCATTCCCTGTGGCAAAATGTTACCTGTAATGTTTAGGAAGAGATTCAAGATCTTAAAGTGTTCAGAATTATATGGAACTTTTTAAATGAAAATGTTTTAAGGGCAGGATATTCAAAAGATAAGGATATATAAAATATATATGCATGTATACACACATGTATATATGCAGAGATATGCATGTATATGTGTATATACACACAGATTATATATGAATATATGTACACAAACAAAAATTTTTATACAAAACATACATATACACACAGGCATATACACAAATAAACATGTATATATTTAAATATACATATGTCTGGTGACACACACATGTAATTCCTGTTATCTGGAAGACTGAGGCCAGTAGATTGCTTTACCTAGGGAGTTGTGAGCTACAGTGGGCTAAACCAATCAGGTGTCTATACTATTAAGTTCTGAATTAATATAGTACCACCCCACCCACTCAGGAGTAAAAGGGGGACACTAGGTTGCCTTTAAAGTGGAAAGAAGCAAAATGGTGATTCTTCCTTTGTTTTGCTAGCATGTTTGATGGCTCCAGTCCTAAATATTTTTGCCAGCTTTTCATGAAACTGAAAGGGAAGGAGAGAAGCCTGATTCCTTCAACCATAGCAGCTTGGAGCTCCACTCATTGCAGAAATTAAAAACACTTAAAATTCAATAAGTGCATTTGTAATTATTTGTATGAGTAAGTTGTACTTTTCAATTGATTCTATCAAACATGATCTTTTTTTAAATTAACAAACCAAATTAGTCAAATGGCATCATGATGTTCTACATCTCATAAAATGACTTAAAAAGAAATGGTGTTACTTCAATGGTTATAAACAATTAGGGGAAAGAAACTCCCTCTGTATTAATGCTGCTCAATCTTAAAGAGTGGTCTGAGGATACTCCAAGTTAGGGAAATTGTCAAGGATCATATAACCATTTTATGTCAGAGATGACATGAGTTGAGTTTTTTTTTTTTTTGACTCCAAGACTGGTTCTCTACTCACTACCCCATGCTGCCTCACTAAAGTGATTTAAATTCTGATAAAGAATTGTGATTATATTCCCTCTGGTATTCAGTTTCCTCCTAAGTAAAGTAAAAAATGGTTGCACAAAGAATGGTGGTCATTTGGATCAACCTCTTCACTCAGGGGAACCTGAGTCCTCTCTCAGAGGAGGGAGGGCTGGATGATAGAGACAGCTTGAAGGACTGATGAATATCCTTGGCCCTAATTCCAAAGGAATTTTACCAGCTCCTGTATTCAGTATTATCTAAGCTAGTAATGGTGGAGATTTCAAGAACAGCTGGTATTTGTTCATTCTAGATGGGAACATCTAATTCTGTCTATCTCACTACAAAATCTAACAGCATCCCTAACATCTATGGGCCATCCAGAAGCAATCTGCCTCTGGATCTTCCTGGTTGCTTGGTATTCAGCCACATTTTGGAATTGCTTCATTTCCTTAGAATAAGTTAAAATGGGGACTCAGAACAGATAGTGAGATAGAGAGTATACTTGCTTCCTATCTTATTTTTATTTTGTATGAGTAATTATTTCATTAATGGCTTCTAGACAGCTAAGAAACACCGTAATTAGATCTATTTGTTGTGAGACTTTGTGTTTTCTGAAATTCTTGAACCTGATAGTTATGGACGAGCTGAGTGATCTATGAAGTATTTTTTTTGTGTGTGTCTGTTGATATTACTCCATACTTCTATTCTGTTTTGCTCTTTTGAATCCCAAATCTCCTATTTCCTTAGCTATGAGGTTGTGGGCAAGTCATTTAAATTCTCTAGGTTTCAGATTTATCATTTTTAAGATGAGAAAGTTAAACTAGATAGTATCTAAGGTTCTTTCCTGATTTTTTTCAACCCATCCCATCCAGGTAACCAATCCCACCCCATGCTAACCCATTCCTTCAATTCATCAATTCTATTTTATAAAAACAATTTTATTTGCTAAGGCTCCTAATCAAAGGACAATACCATACTTAAATAACCTTAGTGGTAGAAGACTAAATTGAACCTAAACACACAATTGGGCTCATTATTTTCCCCTTATTCAGAACAGTAGCTGAAATCCCATCTTCCACCATCACCTAGTTTTCCATATTTGAAAAAATGATAATTCATTTTCTTATGAATGCTTGTGAAAATATGCTGGGCTTGGATATCATTCAGTTGTGTACTTTGGAGGGGAGGGGATTAATGATCAGATAATAGTGTTGCTGAAAAGAAAAATTTTGTTCATGTCTCCAGAAAGGGGGAATATAGTAATTGCTTATTTCTTAGTAATCTGTGACCAATTTCCCAGAATTCAAGACTGTTCCCAGAACTGCAGATAATTTAAAAAAAAAAAAAAGATATATTTCTTGATTCAGCATTGACCTTGCTCTATTGAGTATTGAACTCCTTGGCTCCCTTTAAATACCAAGTAAAATCCCACCTTCTACAGGAAATCTCTAACTCATTTTAATTCTAGTGCCTTCCTTGTGTCAATTAGTTCTTAATTATCATTTTATACATATAAATATATACACCCAATTACATACTTATACAAATATACCCATACTATATGCATATACACACACACACACACATAGAGAAAGAGAGACAGAGGGAGAGAGACAGACACACATAGAGAGATACTGAGATTATTACATATGTTTGTACTTTGTCTCCTTCAGTAGATGGCAAAGTCCTTTAGGGTAGGGGCTGGCTTTTGCCTCCTTTTGCATTCTAGTGCTTAATATATTGCCTGTCACATAGTTACTTAATACTTATTTATGATTCATTTATCTTTTAAATATGAGGAATGGATGGAATGGTAAATAGAGTAGTAGGCTTGGAAGCCGGTAGTCCTGAGTTCAAATCCTATCTCAGACACTTGTAGCTCTTGACTCTGAGCAAGTCTTCTAACCTATGCCTGTCTCAGTTTCTTCATTTGTAAAATGGGGGTAATCGTAGCACCAATCTCCTGGGGTTGTTGTGAAGATAAAATGAGTTGATGTTTATTAAGTGCTAGCTCACCCTTTAAAAGTGATATATAATTTCTGGGACTATGATTTTGAGGATCAGAGGAATCAACTTTTAGATCTCTCAATCCTGGTTCCACTGTGATTTTTAGTCTTTTTCTTGCTCATAGATATCCTTGCAGGGTTGTTGTGAGGATCAAATGAGAGAAAATTTTAAAGCACTTAGCACAGTATCTGCATGTACTAAGTATGATATAAATGCTTATGCCTTCCCCCCCATGGAAATAAATATATGAAGAAGTTGCACCCTTTCCAAATTGTGGCACTTTTTCATATGATTGTCCAAATATTCTTTCCTTCTCTATGATAAGACTTTTCTCTGAATATGAACTTTAAGATCAAGAGCAAAAGTTGTTATTCTTTCTTTTTTCTATGTTTTGTGATATTTAAAAATCAGTGAGTTCCTTTCCTATAAGCTTAATTCAGGCACTAATATCACAAGAATACCATTGGAGCATTTTGGGGGTTCATTTTTGATTCCCCATTCAATAAGTCCTCCTTTGATGTATTAACTTAGTTTATCCCTGACCCTGAAGTCTACATCCAAAGACTAAGGTTTGGCAGGTTCTCCCAAGCTGGAAAACTTTGAATATCATCAAATTCTGTTAAGTCTGCTTTTTTATGGGCCAAACAAAGGAAAGGTTCATTACAAGTTGGTGATGGATTCTTTAATTATAACAACAAATGGATGATTCAGTACTAGAGGCAGGTGAGGTGGGGGAGAAAAGATCATTACTATGGATTTTTATGGTGATAGAGTGATGATGCTTATAAGAAGTAAAAGGTGATGTCAAGAATTTTCATCTTAGAATCACAGGACTTGAGAATATATAGCTTCTTATATTTATTAACTTGGTAATCTTGGATCAAGTCACTTACCATATCTGAATTTTTAGTTTTATTATCTCGCTGTATCTCTTTCTGTCTCTTTCACTATCTCTCTGCCTGTCACTGTCTCTGTCTGTGTTTCTCTCTCTCTGTCTCTGTCTCTCTGTTTATCTCTCTCTGTCTCTTTCAATTTAACAGTATAGCAATCTTTATTGACTTCATACCCTGAATTTACCATTCCCAGATTCTTATTTTAACTCCTTTAACTGGATTACTAATATTTTTAACTCCCAAGTGTGTTTAAAGTTACATATTCTACCCTGCAAAATACTCTTGGGTTTAGTGTTTGAGGGCTATTATTGTTGACATACATTAAAAAGACTGGTTGAAAATTCTTTCATTCAAGGATTCTTTCAAGAAGATAATCCTACTTAATAGGCCATTTTCCATGTAATATTAAAATCATCTAATCAAACGAGTCAGAAACCTATCTAGAATATCCCTTAAAAGTGATGATCTTTTCTTTGCAAGAATGTTTCTGTGGGAGGAAACAGCTATCTTTTTAACAGTCAGTGCCACAGAGTTGGACATCTCCAGCTATACTTATGAGGACAGTGCTTTCTAAGTATCAAAATGGTGTAGAAATGTGCACTGTTATTGTTGTTGGTGTTGATAGTTGTAATGAAGAAGATAGCTATTGCTAGGAAAAAAAGATGAGAGTGATTACAATCAGAGTGGAATTGATGCCTCAGGGGCAAAAATCCTCAAATGATCCAAGATCTCATAAATTCAGGGGTTCTTTCAAATAAATAGATGCCTGTCCAGTCTGGGTGATTTTTACCCACACCCTCCCCAAAGTGCACCACAGGGGCTTCTGTTCATTAAATGGAAGCCTTCCTTACTTTCTCCTGACATTATAAGGATACTTTGAATCATTCAAGACGTCAAGCTGTTATTGCTCACTTTTGCAGCATGACTAGTCCCTCTTTTTGATCATATATTTCCCTTAAGGTGTTTTTCCTTCAGTTCTTCTCTGAAGTTCAATATTTGCAACCTGCTCACACCCATCATGCACCTCTCTATTGACTTCTGTTATATTCATTCTACAGTCTTGTTAGTTTTAAATGTTTCATGACGCTAAGATATACAATATCAGTATGATATTGGCCTTGAAAGAATGGGCATTTGTTTCTAAGAGAATTTTGTGATCATTAAGGAAGAATATTAACAATTACTTGAAAACAATCTATCCCACTTTATTCCTCCTATTCATTCTTATTTCAATTCATCAACCACTTGGACAGTCATACACACAATATACATACACACATATATGTATATATTTAAATTACATCCATATAAATTCACATTTATACATATAATACATATTACATACACACTTGCATATATACAGACACAATCTCTGCAACTTGCCAAGTGAAGAAACATTTCAACCAAAGGAAACACTAGTTTGGAATATGAACTCACTTTTAAAACTTTATAGAGAACAGTGATAGAATATCATGAGCAATATTAACTTCATAAAACAGAGCAGCAGTAGAAAGTAAAACCAAGTTGAAGAAAACTTAGCAGCCCCAATAAGTGAAGTCATCCTGTGGTCATTTAAGGACAAAAATGCAAGGACAAGAAATGGAAGAATAGAAAGATTCTCCAAAGATTTTTATAACAACATCTTTTAACATTAGGGACAGCAGGCTTACTATTATGCTTGCTTGGACCTTAACATCACAATCCCAGATGTGCTTATGGAGTAGACAGAAATAGCATGAAAGGGAATAAAGAAAGGAAAACTGCTTAATTAGAACAAGTATAAATAGAGAAAATCTATTCAGGAGGCAACATAATTGGAAAGAATCAATTTACAAAGTATCTGAAGAAGGGGAAATACCACAGACATGTAGAAAAGAAATCTTAATACTGAAAAAAAACTGATTGTGAAAATATTAATAACTTCCATTATATTTTCCTGCCATCCAGTCCACATACTACTTTTGTGAAATATTTACACATGTCCAGGACATTCTTGATGAGGATTTTAATGATCTGTGCTATTTCACAGTAGGATGCATCTTTACCATCACTTAATGAAAGATGTAGAGAATATGAAATCCCACCATATTTGTTGTTTGTCAATTATAAGAACATATTATTTGATAGATAAATCAAAATGCAGCCTAAAAGCCCATTTTCTCATAGAAAATTTTTCCCTATGTCAGAATTATTCAAGATTCCTTGAAAGATATGAGATATTCTTGTTCAAAGTCCTGTGATCATGGCATCAAGTAAGGCATGACATAGGAGATACATGTTTAAAAGAATCTAACCCTAATGGAGGACACAGAATTCAGAGGTCAAGTTGTAAAGAAATTCTTTATTGATGTTGAAATCCTTCATTGTTATTGTTTGCAAGTGATGATTATATCAATTCCAAGAACATTTTGTCACCTACTGAAATAGATCCATAATAATTTAAAAGAGTATTGTCTAACCATCCAAAGAGGAAAAAACAGAGGGGATGAAAAATATCTTTGGAGCTAATGTGTTTAGAGCCTAAAATCCCAAACCACAGAATGTTGGAACTGGAAGGAAATCACCTTACAGGTAATTTAATCTACTCCCTTCAATTTATTTTTTTTTCAAAAATTATTATCTACTATTTTATATTGCTTTCATTTTCAAATGCTGCCATCACTGGTTCAATCATTCCCCACTGGATGGGCATCCCCACAATTTCCAATATTTTGCCACCATGAAAAGAACTGCTTTAAATATTTTGCACATGTAGGTCCTTTCCCTTTTTTAATGATCTCTTTGGGATACAAACCTAGAAATGGTATTGCCAAATGAAAGGGTATGCAGTTTACTTGCCCTTTGGTCAAAATTCCAAGTTGTTTTCCAGGATGGTTGGATCAGTTAATAACTCCACTAACAGTGTATTAGTGTCCCAATTTTCCCACGTACTCTCCAACATTTATCAATTTGTTTTTGTTTTGTTTTTTTGGTCATATTAGCCAATCTGATAAATGTGAAGCAATACCTCAGAATTGTTTTCCTTTGAATTCTTCTAATCAAAAGTGATTTAGAAAAATTCTTCATATGGCTATAATTTTGAATTCTTCATCTGAAAATCGGCTATTCATATCATTTAACCATTTCTCAACTGGAGAATGGCTCATATTTTTTATAAATTTCATTCAGTTCTCTGTATATTTAAGAAATGAGGCCTTTATCTGACACTTATCATATCGTTTTTCAGCTTTCTTCTTTCTTTTTATTGTAGGTTGCATTGGTTTTGTTTGCATAAGTCTTTAAATTTAATATAATCAAAATTATCTATTTTACCTTTCATAATGCTATTTCTTGCTTAGTTGTGAATCCTTTCCTTCTCCATAAATTAGACAGATGGAGTATTCCTTGATATTCTAATTTGCTTATGGCATCACCCTTTATGTTGAAACCATGCACCTATTTTGCCTTTAATCTGGTATACAGTGTGAAATGTTGGTCTTTATCTAGATTGTGTCATACTGTTTTCCATTTTCCCCCACACTTTTTGAAATCATCGAATTCTTATCACAGAAACTGGGATCTTTGTATTTTTCAACCATTTGGTTACTATGGTCTTCTGTACATACTATGGCTTCTGTACATAATCTATTTCAATAATCTACTACATTATTTTTAGCCAGTGCCAGATAGTTCTGATGATTACTGCTTTAGAATGTAGTTTGAGATCTGATATTTCTAGACTCTCTTCTTTTGAAATTTTTCCCCACTGATTCCCTTGATGTTTTTTTCCCCTGAGCCAATGGCATTAAGTGACTTGTCCAGGATCACAAACTAGGAAGTGTTAAGTGTCTGAGACCAGATTCAAACTCAGCTTGTCCTGACTTCAGGGCTGGTGCTCTTTCTACTGTGCCATCTAGCTGCCCCTCCCTTGATGTTCTTGACCAAATTTTGTTATTTTTTCTAGTTCTATAAAATTGTTTTTGGAAGTTTGATTGGTATTGCATGGAATAAATAAATTATTTTAGGCAGAATTATCATTTTTGTTATCTTGACTTGGCCTAATAATGAGCAGTTAATATTTTTCCAGTTTTTTGATCTGACTTTATCTGTGAGAAAAACTGTTTTTGAAATTTTGCCTTGGGAAATATTTTATAGTATCTACAGTTATTTTAAATGGAATATCTCTTTCTAGTTCCTGCTTCTGGTCATATAAAGACATGCTGATGATTTTTGCAGGTTTATGTTATATTCTACAACTCTGCTAAAGTTGTTAATTATTTCAAGTAGTTTTTAGTCGATTTTCTGGAGTTCTCTCGGTATAACATCATATCATCTGCAAAGAGTGATACTTTTATTTCCTCATTGTTTATTCTAATTTTTTTCCATTTCTTTTCCTCTTATTGCTAAAAGTAACATTTCTCATACTTTACTGAATAATAATGGTGATAATAGACATCTTTGCTTCACCCTTGATCTTATTGAGAATGTTTTTAACTTATCCTCATTACAGATAATGCTTGTTCATAGTTTTACATACATACTGTTTATCATTTTAAAGAATTCTCCATTTATTCCTATGCTATTTAGTCTTTTAAATAGAAATGGGTACTGTGTTTTGTTAAAAGCTTTTCCAGCATCTATTGCGATAATCATATGATTTCTGTTGGTTTTATTGAATGACGTGGTCAATTATGGTGATAGTTTTTCTAATATTGAACCAACCCTGCATTCCTGGTATAAATCCCACACATTATTGTGTATAATCCTCATGATATAAATGCTTGACTAGTATTTTTTAAAAAATTTTTGCATTTACGTTCATTAGGGAAATTGGGCTATAATTTTCTTTCTGTTTTAGCTCTTCCTGGTTTAAGTATCAGCACCATATTTGTGTCATAAAAAGATATAGTAGCATTCCTTCTACTCTTATTTTCCCAAAGAGTTTAAAGTATTGGAATTAATTGTTCTTTAAATGTTTGGTAGAATTTTCTTGTGAATCCATCTGACCCTGGGAATTTTTTCCTTAGGGAATTCATTAATGGCTTATTCAATTTATTTTTCTAAAATGGGATTATTTAGTCATTCTATTTCCTGATCTGTAATCAAGGTAATTAATATTTTCCTAAATATTCATTGATTTCACTTAGATTATCAGATTTATTGGCACATAATTGGGCAAAATATTTCCTGAGGCAAAATATTTCCTAATGATTGCTTTAATTTCTTCTTCATTGGTGGTAATTTCATTCTTTTCATTTTTAATATTGAATATTCTCTTGATTATTCTTTTTCTAAATCAAATTAACCAATGGCTTATCTATTTTATTGGTTTTTTTTATAAAACTGACCCCTAAATTTCTTTATTAACTCAATTTTTTTTTTACTTTTAATCTTATTAATCTTACCTTTAATCTTCAAGAATTCTGCTCAATCAAAGATTTTTAATTTGTACTTTTTCTAATTTTTTTAATTGCAGGCCAAATTCACTGATCTGTTCTTTTTTTCATTTTGTTGATATAAGAATTTAGAAAAATAAAATTTCTCCTAAATACTACTTTGGCTGCATCTCATAAATTTTGATTATGTTGTCTTATTGTCGTCTTTCTCTTTAGTGAATTATTGATTGTTTGTATTATTTGCTCTTTGGTCCACATTTTTTAGAATTAGAATATTTGGTTTCCAATTAATTTTAATTCATCTTTCCACTGCTCTGTGGTGAATGTAATGTTATTGCATTATGATTCCAAAATAATGCATTTATTATTTATGTCTTTCTACATTTTATTTTGAAGGATTTTTTTGCCCTATTACATGATCATTTTTTTGTGTAGGTGTCATGTGATGCTGAGAAAAAGGTGTGTTCTTTTCTCTTTCCATTTAGTTTTCTCCAAAGACATGACATATTTAACTTTTCTAATATTTTTTTATCTTCTCAGTTTCTTTCTTATTTATGTTTTGGTTGGATTTATGAAATTCTGAGAGGGGTTAGTTTAGGTCCCACTCTAGTGTAGTTTTATTTTCTTTCTTCCTGTAACTCATTTAACTTCTCCTTTAAGAATTTGGGTGTATACCACTTGGTGCATATTTAGTATTGATAATGCTTCATTATCTAGAGTACCTTTTAGTTAAATATAGTTTCCATCTTTAACTTTTAAAATCATGTCTATTTTTTGCTTTTATTTTATATGAGAACAGGATTGCTATCCCTGCCTTTTTTTTTTTTTTTACTTTAGCTGAAGCAGGATAGGTCTACTTCTACTGTTTTATGAGAGAGTTCATTTCATTCACATTCACAGTTATGATTGCTTCCTGTGCCATAGTATTCCTATTCTTCCTCCTCTTTGTTCTCTCTCTCCATTCACCCTTTCCCTCCATACCAGTATTTTGCTTCTATCAGCTATCTCGCCAAAATGCTTTCCCTTCCATACCCCTCTTCACACAATTTCTTACTCTCCTACTTCTCTATTAGGTGAGATAGATTTCTATATTCAATTGATTGTGTATATTATTCCTTCTTTGAGCCAATATTGATGAAAGGTTCAAGCAATGCTGAATACTCACCCTCTCATCTTCCCCTCCAGTGTAATAGGACTTTTGCACCTCTTCATGTGAAATAACTTACTCTTACCTCTTCCTTTTTTCTGTACCAACTCTGTGATTCTAGAGCTTACTTTCTATTCATAAGAACCAACATATGCTTACAAAATTAAATCTAAATTGTACACAAAGTAGCTTCTGAAGAGAGATTGAAGAGGAATAATTCTGATGTGACAGGAAGTTTGTTAACAATGGAATAGGAGCTCCAGATGATCCAATGGAAGAGTATGGTAGAATAGAAAATATGAAAACAGAGATAGATATGAAAGAACATTTTGTAAAAACCTCTCTAACCTTCTTAAATCAAATTGTTAAGGATTTGAAGGGCTTGGAAGATACTTTCATGTGGTAACATTTGTAATCAAGATAGAAAGTTTTCCTGGTTGAATATTTCGCCCCACACACTTTTCCTCTTTGGATCAATAATATTTTTTTCCACTCCATCATATTAGCTTCACAGTGTGGTTGGCTCTGATGTCTGTCAGGGATCAAAAGATTTTAGTATTATGATTCAGGTACTCATTGTCACTATGGCTCTGGCCTTATAGATCCAGTGTTGGATTTTTAATGTTTGTGTGTGTGCACATGCATGTACACATGAACACACACACACACTTTTAAATAGATCATAAGACTTAGACTTAAGAATGTAAAGAACATAAATGTGGAGTTTCCAATTCATAGCTCGAGGTCAGGGCCTTGAGGGCCGAGATGTTGTAGAAAACATCATCCAGAGGTCCTGAAAGAAGAAACTTTACAGGAATGATGTAAAGAGATGTACAGGGGACAATCTACTCTGATTTGAGTTATACACAGACGGAGATTTGGAACTATACTGAGCTGAGAAATCCTTTGCACATATTGCCCTGAGACTCACCATTCACCTTCCTGAACTTTTAAGGCAGCCAAACCAAAGGATGACTACTGGAGAACTCCTTAATGAATGAAACCTAGATTAAAGAGAACTCTCCAAGGAGAGGCAGACATGCATCATTAATCTATTGACCTTCATAGCTGGCAGTGAGAAGTTAGGGGTCACAGGACTACCTCTCCATCCCAAGTTGGGCTTCAATATTAATCTGGGTGATTCAAAGAGAGGAAGTCTTCAATTCTGGAGATTAACATCCCTCTCAGCACTATGGGCTTCATTCTCTGTGTCAGCAGAAAGTCACATAAAGTACAAAAATTTTAGTTGTCCTTCGCGGAGTATTCATCTTTTTTTAATGGATTCTACAAACAGGGACATCCCAACAGGGGGCCCAGGAGTGCAATTATACCTGGGAAGGAAAATGCAAGCAAAAAAGTCTTTGTCACTATAGGAGATTCACATCTTTTAGATGGCTTCCATTCATTCTCCATCCTTGCCCCTCCTCCATTTCTTTTTTCCTCAGTCTGTCTTGTCAGGCTTTCTGCATCTATTTCTGTCTCTGCCTCTTTCTCTCTATCACTCTCTGTCTCTGTCTTTCTATCCCTGTCACTTGTCATTGTCTGTCACACAGCAAAAAAGGCCCCATCATCATCTGAGTGTCTTGTTTGTCTTGCTATCTGATGCTGATTCTGTCCCTCTGTTTGGAGCTTTTTGTTCAGGGATGTGAGTTGCCAAGGAGGATAGTGCCTGTGGTTTCTTTGTTCTAGGGGATTCTTTGGTGAGCAGACTCTCTCACTATCCAGGTAGGTTCTACCTGCTCTGAAACTTAGAATCTTGGAAGTTTGCCTAGAGGTTAAAAACCTTCCAGAGAGCATAGATCTAATGTTAAAAAAGCTTCCCAGAAAAAGATTTAATGCAATTTTCTCATTTTACAAGTGAAGAAGCACGTAGATATTATGGTGTTAGAAGCAAAATTTGATTTGCTTTTTGAATATTTTATGAATTTAACTAATACCCAATAAAATGAATATCCCAATATACATAACAGAAAAAGAAGTTTGAATATGAAATTTTCCAACTCTACTATGTATAGTTGACTTTTGTTTTAAAGTAACAAATTCTGCATGTAACTTTCTTTTTTAATTTTAAAGCTTTTTATTTTCAAAACATATGCATAGATAATTTTCAACATTCACCTTATCTTCCATTTTTCCCTCCCTTTCTTCCACTCCCTCCATTAAATGGCAAGTAATACAAAATGTGTTAAACATGCAATTTTTCTATATATATTTCCACAATTATCACTGCATGTAACTTTCAAAGCTGTCCTGATAATTTTTTTTTACTCTTTCTGGTCTCTCTGTTCTCTTTGATGAATTAAAATCTTCATTGATATTCTTTTCTTTTTCTTTCTTTCATATCTAGCAACACTGCATAGTTAAACCAAACAAATTCTTACAATGGCCATGTCTGGAAATGTATGCCTTATTTTGTATCTTGAGTCCATCACTTCTCTGTGCACAAGGAGAGCATGCCGCATCTTAAGATAGAGGGAGAAGTGGTACCTTCTTCTTGACTCTCAGGCTGATTCCTTATTTGGGAGCCTCTCTATCTCTCTGATTTTTTAAATTAAATTTTATCTTCTTTTCAGATATTCATTCTTTCCTTTTTTCCCTACCCCAACTGGGAAAGTAAGAAAAAGAAAATCCATTACAAACACATGTAGGCAAGAAAACAAATTCCCATTTATAGCTTTTCTTTCTTTTTTTTTAAATTTTATTTTATTTGCAAAACATATGTATGGGTAATTCTTCAACATTAACCCCTACATAGCTTTCTGTTACAAATTTTCCCCCCCACCTCCCCACCCCTCCCCTAGATGGCAGGATATCCATTACATGTTAATTATGTTAAAATACTTGACAAATTGAAAATATGCATACATATTTCCAAACTTATCATTGTTGTGCAAGAAAAATCATATCTACACAAAAGACATATCAGATAAAGGAAACACAATGTAAGCAAACATCAATCAAGAATATGAGAATGTCATGTTGTGGTCCACATTTCACATCCCTCTCTCTGGGTGTATATGGCTTTCTTCAGTGAACAATTGGAGGTGGTTTGAAACATTTCATTGTTGAAGAGAGCCATGTCCATCAGAATTGATCATCATATAGTATTGTTGTTGCTGTATATAATGATCTCCTGGTTCTGCTCATTTCACTCAGCATCAGTTCATGCAAGTCTCTCCAGGTCTCTCTGAAATCATCCTGCTGGTCATTTCTTACAGAACAATAATATTCCATAATATTCATATACCATAATTTATTCAGCCATTCTCCAATTGAAGGGCATCTATTCAGTTTCAGGTTTCTAGCCACTACAAAATGGGCTCCCACAAACATTCTTGCACATGTGGGCCCTTTCCTTCCTTTATGATTTTTTGGGATATAAGCCCAATAGAAATGCTGCTGGGTCAAAGGGTATGCAGTTTGATAACTTTTTGAGCATAGTTCCAAATTGCTCTCCAGAATGGCTGTATCCATTCACAGCTCCACCAATAATGCATCAGTGTCCCAGCTTTCCCACATCCCCTCCAACATTCATCATTAACTTTTCCTGTCATTTTAGCCAATCTGACAGGTGTGTAGTGGTACCTCAGGGTTGTCTTGATTTGCATTTCTCTGATCAATAGTGATTTGGAGCACCTTTTAATATGACTATAAATAGTTTTAATTTCATCCTCTGAAAATTGTCTGTTCATATCCTTTGACCATTTATCAATTGGAGAATGGCTTGAATTTTTATAAATATGAGACAATTCTCTATATATTTTAGAGATGAGAACCCTTTATCAGAACCCTTAAATGTAAAGATGATTTCCCAATTTATTGCTTCCCTCCTAATCTTGACTGAATTGGTTTTGTTTGTGCAAAAACTTTTTAACTTAATATAGTCAAAGTTATCTATCTAGTTTTCAATTAAGAGTTCCAGTTCTTCTTTGGACATAAATTTATTCCATCTCCATAGGTCTGAGAGGTAAACTATATTATGTTCCTCTAATTTACTTATAGTATCACTCTTTATATCCAGATCATGAACCCATTTAGATCTTATCTTGGTATGTGGTGTTAGATGTCATTTATAGATTTTCAATGAGAGATTCAAACTAGAAAACTGATAAGATCTAGACAGAAAGGGAATCCTTTGAGATCACCTAGTCCAGTATTTCTTAAATTTTCCCTCCTTGTGAACCTTTTTCTAAGAAATTATTACATGACCCTTGGTATATAGGTATATAAAATAGGTATACAAATCAAACATTTACTGATGATGAATCATAATTTGGATATGGCATTATGACCCACAGTTTAAGAAGCTGGGATAGTCCAACACTCTAGTTTTACATATAAAGAAATCAAGGCCCCTTCATCTCTGCGTGTGTGTGTCTCTCTCTGTGTCTCTGTTTCTTTGTCTCTGCTTCTGTCTTTGTCTCTCGGTTTCTCCCCCTCCTCGATTTTAAAATGAGGAAGCTGAGAATCAGTGAGGTTAAGTGACTTATCCATGGAAGCATCAGTTTTGAGTTTTTAAAACAATCTCCCTAATTATAAATGTAGTGTACATTTCAAGAGACCATTCTGGTTTTTACTGTGACAGGCTGTAACAATGTGATATGTACCACATTATGTGAAATATAGGTTATGTCCCCCTTACATGTGACTTGTGTAAAATTTGAGTGCAGTTTATAATTAGTGTCCTAATTAGTCTCTCTCTGTGTGTGTATGTATATATATATACATACATATATATAATATACACATGTATATATATATATATACGTATATATATATATATATATATGTGTGAACATTCTTTTCAGAGAAACCTCATTTTAGATTTGTGATCTATTAGGAGAGAAGTCTATATTTGGGTCAAAATGGGATACAAAAGGATAATAACAAAAGCAACAATAATTTTATAGTACTTTCATGCTTGCAAATCACTTTACAATTTTATTTAATCCCTTACAACAACCCCACAAGTCCTTTTATTATTCCCATTGCAGAGGCAAAGAGACTGAGACAGGTCAGAAGTTTTAAATGACTTACCCAAATCACATAGCTGGTAAGAGTTTGAGATAGAATATGTACTCAGGTCTTCCTGATGCTATCTAGCAATCTATCTGTTAAATGACCAATCAGCTCCTAATATGTATAAATATATAACATAAAAATTATTAAAAAAATTTCCTCCCAACAAACCTTCTAGGGATTATAATGTTAGAGATTTGCCTGAACCAATGAGAAGCTGACTTGCGTGAGGTTACACAACTAGTGGTAGTTGACTTAAAGTCCTTTTGACTCCAAGCTTGATGCACTTTCCACTGTGCAACACTGCCCCCACATCAAGCCATCTGGATGCGTTCCAAGGTCCTTGAATTACATAATGTGAAGTTCTGCCATTAGTGACTATAGTTTTATGGCAAACACTAGTGAGGGCATTTGGGATAATGCTAGCATTGTGAGTAAAGGTGTAAAGGTAGAATTGTAAAAGAAATGTGTTAGAGACAATGAATAGATCTATAAAGTTGATGTAGACCATATATGCAGACAAGTAGTAGGAGAAGTGTTTCAGACTTTATTTAGTAGGCAAAAGGTTTAGTTAATCATGGGATTATAGATTTGAAGATAGAAGGGAGCTTAGAGATAATCAAGTACAGAGGTATCTAACTGGGCAAGTGGCCTGAAAATCTCCTGTGGCCTAAAACAGATTAAAATTTAATTTGGCTATGTTTAACAAAATAAATTTTAAAACACAATAAAATATTTGTTGTTGGTGTTCAGTTATTTTCTGTCATGTCCAACTCTTAATGACTCCATTTGGGGTTTTCTTGGCATAGATACTGGAGTGGTTTGCCATTTCCTTCTCCAGCTCATTTTACAGATGAGGAAACTGAAACAAACAGAGTAAATTGACTTTGCCAGGATTACATGACTAAATGTCTGAGGCTATATTTGAACTCAGAAAGATGAATCTTCCTGACTCCAGACTCAACATTCCATCCATTCTGTCATCTAACTGCTCCATTTATTTACAACATTAATGTAAATATGTTCTTTTCTAAGTCAATATGCAGCCCCATAGAAATTTTTTTCTATTTGAGTTTGATGCCTCTGAAATTGTCTAACTCACTCTTTTTATAGATGAGAATCAAGGTGAAATGACTTGCTGAAACTGACACAAGTAGTAGTATGTAGCATAGCTGAGATTTGAACTTAGGATTCATGCTCTAAAGACAGAATTCTTTCTATTGCCTCTATGCTACTGCTTTGTCTTTGAAAATTGAGAAGACATTTTAAAACTAAAATATCTGTTATTGAAGGTGAATGGGATTTGTTTTCTTTCTTTGACAGGGGAGTTTGAAGCTACCTACCTACCTACCCACCCACCCACCCACCCATCCATCCATCCATCCATCCATCCATCCATCCATCCATCTACCCATCCATTCATCTGGCACTTATTAAGCACATACTCTTTTTTAAATAAAGCTTTTTATTTGCAAAACATATGTATGGGTAATTCTTCAACATTAACCTTTACAAAGCTTTCTGTTACAAATTTTTCCTCACCCCTCCCTTAGATGGCAGGAAGTCCATTACATGTTAATTATGTTAAAATACTTGACAAATAGAATATATGTATACATATTTCCACACATCTTGCTGAAGCACATACTCTTTACATAGCACTATGACATATGCTAGAGAAGACACAGAATTTAAATACAGTCTCTACCCTTTTAGAACTTATATTCCAGTGAAGGGAAAGATAGTATCACAGATAACTAGAACACAGAATTAAAAGAAAAGTGCATTAGAGAGTGAGGAAAATAGTTTTATTTGGTCTTGGGATGTAGTCCATTAATAACTCTCTAATGGGGCTGTTAATAAAAAAGAGGAGGTTACTGATGACATTTAATCTACCTTCTTCTGCATAAAGACAGATGGCAAATTCACTTGGATTTGACTCAAGCTGAATGCAGAGTATCCTGGCCCTCAGTGAAAAGCCAACAGAGATGAAATATTTCCTGGCCTTTTAATCACCAGTTTTTACTACGAACCTGATACAACCTGCCCTCGTGAACCAGGATGTGGCTCCTGCATTCCCTATTCAAATCTAGGAGGGTTTTCCAGAGCTCATTCAAAGCATGGCTGTGATTCATGAGCTCCTTTTATTTCCAGGCTCTTCCTCCAGACTAGTCCCTTCTTATTCCATAGCTGAGATAACAAGAGTGTCTAGTGACCGAGTGAACAGATAGTCAGGGGTCATCAATTGGACTAAAAGTCCCTGGGCAAAATAACCTAGTGTTGGTAATGAATGCATATGCTATTCCCATTTTGTAACCACATATTTATAGTTCCAAGACTTGCAATCCATTATCTTCCCAACCATCTTATAAAGTAAGCAGTATGAACATTTATCCCCATTTCATGGACAAGGAAAATATTAGTTAAGAGTCTGGCCCATATTTGCAAGGCTAATTAGTGCCAGAACTGGGCTTTAAATCCCAATGTGCCAGCTCTAAGTCTGGTGCTAGAATCATTGAGTAATGCATCATATTCCTATTGTATATTGCAAAGAAAACAAAGCAGAGAAGAACAAAACCCAAAGAAACAAACTTTCAATGACTTCTCGTTGCCCACAGGATAAAGTCCAAATCCCTTACACTGGCATTTAAGGCCTTCTGAAATCTGGTCCCTCCTCCAAGCTTATTGCTTAATTGCATGAACTCTTTGCCCCAGCCAAGTTCATTTTCACTTTCATTCCTGCACACTACATTTCCATTCCTGCCTCATTGACCTTATTCATGACACTTCCTCTGTTTTGATTATCATTTTTCTCCTTCTATTTATCTAAGGTCTTGCCTTTAAAGCCAAGGTCAAGTCTATCCCCACCATCCAAAACCTTATGTGCCCACCACAACCAGTGGTGATGTCAGGTTCTTCTGAATTCTGCAACATTTACTGTCTATGTGCCCTCATTTGATCCTTACTATATTGTTCCTCCTCCAGTTGGTTAGCTTTTGACATACAGCTAATTTCTCAACTATATTGTGAACTTCACAAGTATAAGGAACTTATCAATTACCTCTTTTTCTCTTTAGTACCTAGAGTATTAAATCATATCTTGGATTGAGGTGTGAGAATGATTCAATAATTTATTCATTTAAGAATTCACCCATTCAGTAAACATCAAGTGCCTATCCACTTACTCATCCATCCATCTATAATCCCTAAATTTATTTATCCATTCATTCATGAATCCATCCATCCATCAATCAGTCAATAAACGCACATTTATTAAATGTTTACTATATTTCAGGCATTGTGCTAGAATTTAGTTGGGTAGGAGTGGGGGAGCAGTATTCACATATAAATATCTGTAAAATATATACAAAAAAGACATATGATAAGCTTGGTGGGGGAGGCACTTGCTGTTGGAAGCAAGGGGAGAGAGAACAGAAATGACTTTATATACAAGATGACTCTTGTTTGGTGGCTCAAAAGAAAGCAGGAATTAGAAGAGTCAGAAACCATGAGGGAGTATATACCAGAAATGTGAGACAAATATTGGAAAGGTATGGAGGCAGAGATGATTGTGAAATGTTGTACATGAAGTACAGCAAGAAGACCAGTTTGACTGGACCATAGAGAGCATAGTAGTAAATAATGCATAACAAAGATAGAAAGTAGAATGTGTTCAGTTTGAAAAAACAAAAACAAAAACAAAAACTATTGAATGCCAGAGGAGTTTGATATTTGATTCTAGAAGTAAGAGAGAACCATTGGCACACCAAAGATATATATATATATATATATATATATATATATAATCCCTGTTTTCTTGAAGAATTTATGCATTATACGCAGGCATTGGGTTAGTGTGTATGTGTGTGTGTTTTGTTTTGTTTTGTTTTGTTTTTACCAATAATGAAGGATTCTTTCCTGACTTCATCAGTAATATGGTTGGGGTATGATTACTGTTATTGTTTGGGGAAGCTCCAGAAGTCAGACTGCCACGGATTTTTTTCCAAGAACCTGTAAGATTAACTGTAAATGAAAGGAGGCTTATTGCCCAGAGCTGGAGCTAAAGCAATCAAGCTAAGCCCTCAAGAGGCTTTAGTAGAGATATTTGTGCCAGGTGCAGGGAGCACAAAGAGGCAGAACAGATGGATAGTGAACCCAACCTGTCTGTCCATGTGCTCAGGGATCATGTTTTTGTAAGAAAGTTTCATCCCTATCCACTATCTTGGGACATGTAGAAGATTTGACTGGTTTTGTGTATGGTGACAATGGTTAATTCTGAAAATCTTGTTATTTGCACTGCTTTTATATCTTAATTAAATGCTTTTACTATTGGATTGGAGCCTTATACAGTCTGTAAATTACATTGCTTGGGGCTCAGGATGAGATTTGCAGAATCAATTATCCTAAACAGCCCATACTGAACCTTAAAAAAGGATCAAGAACATTTGTAGATAAAGTTTTAAGAGGTCCAATGTTATATTTACAATCCCACTTAAGGAGTAAGATAAATGCTGAGCAAGAAGGAGAATAAAAAATAGCCTGCCATCAGGTACTAAGTGATTCTGCAGGAGCTGATTGGTCCCTAACTTCTGGGGAAACCTAATGTATTGGGTCAGTTGAGGAAAGTTGCCTATAAGTGAGTGTTCAAGTTCATAGGATCGTAATATTTCTTTGCTTAATTTTTTTAATTTAATTTTTTTTTTGCTGAGGCAATTGGGGTTAAGTGACTTGCCCAGGGTCACACAGCTAGGAAATATTAAGTGTCTGAGGTCAAATTTGAACTCAGGTCCTTCTGACTTCAGAGCTGGTGTTCTAATTTTGGGGGTACTTTTTTGATTTTAAAAAATTGATTTTCACTTCCAAAATCTCCCTCTCTTCACCACCTTCCCCATTGAAAAAGAAAGAAATAGGATGCTCAAGGATGATAAGATTTAGAGTAGGGAGGAACTTGAAAAATCATTTAGTCTAGCTCCCTTATTTTACAAAGGAGGAAATTGAAGCCCAGAGAGTCCATATGATGATCAAGGTCATGTAACATAAATAAAAGACCCAAAACAGGGTTTCTTACTCTTGATTTCAGTACAATTTCTTCTATACCAGTTGGACTTTGTGCTCAGTGGAAAGGAAATGAGAGGACAGCCTAGGTACATATTATATAGCATCCTTTTACTGCCAAATCCATGAAAACCCATGAATTATACTCATGAAAACACGGAAATTTTAATTTTATCTGATTCTTCTGCTCATGAAGAAGTGCTATATTAAGATAATCCATAGTTGATTCTCTGGGACACCCCTTTAATGACCTGGTGGTATAATGAAAAAGGAACTTGATTTCAAATCAGAGCATTGGAGTTTGAATGTTAGATCTACATTATTCTGCCAATATGACCTTAGGAAGGTCTTCTCTGAGCCCCAGTTTCCTTAACTTTACTCTCCGTGGGGATTGGATTTTTGTTGTTCATTCATTTCAGTAACTTCCGATTCTTTTTGACCCCATTTGGAAGTTTCTTGACAAAGATACTTGCTTGATTTACAATTTCCTTCTCCAGATCATTTTACAGATGAGGAAGCTGAGGCAAACAGGATTGAATGACTTGCTTAAAATCATGTAGTTAGTATCCTGAGGCCAGTTTTGAATTTAGGAAGATGGGTCTTCCTGACTCCAGATTGAGCATTCAATCTACTGCACCACCTAATTTCCCATTGGGGGATTGTATTAGATAACCTCTAAGTTCCTTACCTGTTCTAAACCTGTAATTCTAAGTGGGGGCAAGAAATGGGTAGGAGGGAGACAAGGAGAGCAAGTCATACTAACAAACACTAGAGACAGACAATCTTAAGCAAGATAGGCTCAACCTCATTGACTCAGCCCATAAGAGACAATAGTCTCTTATGTACAATTAAAAATCAGGAAACTTGAATTTTAATTCTGATGCAGATGATGATTGGCAATATAATCATTTCCCATTACCCAGAAGCTCATGCTAAGGAGGAACCTCCAAAGGCATCTAGTCCCACTCTTATCCAAACAAGAATTATTTTTCCTATCTCTAGTGAGGTAGGAATATTTTGGAATACAGTAGATTCCAAATACTCTTAAAGAGAAACTGAGGCTGATGATTCTGTGTAATTCTGCCTCACTGAAATCTAATTCACTCAAGACCCAGGAAATCATTCTATGATGTCATTGATCTTCTTAAATAATGAAGAATGAGCTACAATAAAGCTAATTGCTAGGAATTGTGGTTGTAGTTGTGGTTGCTGTTTTCTGACCTCAAACTTGGGTTTCTTTCTTTCTGTCTGTTTTCCTTCACAAACTTTTCCCTTTGGGACCAAGCAGAACAAGTTTAATCTCTTTTCTCCCATGACAACCTTTCAAATATCTGAAGACAGCTATCATACCCTGCCTAAATCTTTTGTCGAAGCAAAACATCTCAGATCTTTGTCACTACCCCTTGTCAAGATCTTCTGGCGGTACTCCAACCTGTCAATGCATTCCTAAAATGTGGTGCTAAGAACTGAACCCTGCCTTTAGTCTCCTCTAAGCTGCAGTTCCATCTTCTATAAAATGAATGGATTGTATGAGAAGATCCCTGGGGTCCCCTCCAACTTTATTATTCTGTGATTCTCTAATTGGGCATAAAGTTACTCTGAAGAAGAGAACACTTTTTAAGGGAATACATTTTTTAAACATTGAAATATTGGATCAAATTGTTAGCAGAATATTTCCAAGCCAAGCAACCTCTCTTTCTGCAAGATGAGCTCGATTTGTAATTATCATAGTGCTTATACATCTATGGCACTTCTTAAATCCTTGAAAGCAATTCTCTTCAGAAGGTCAAACAGTCTCCTAGTAATCCTGTTTGCAGCACTTGTTGGTTTAGAAATCTCTTTCCTGGAGAATATAGAGATAAATTTCAAACTACTAGCTCAGGGATCATTATTTCTAGGTAAGTGGGGTTCAAATTCCTGAGGGTCTTAAATCATTCCTATCTTCCTTTCTTATTCCTTCAGTCATTCACCAAGGTAGAGTGAGGATGTCAGTTTTCTGCTGATGTAGACTAATCAAATCTCTGTGTGGACCACTGACTGCCAGATAGGAACTCCATCCAACTCTAGAGTCCACGAAATCTCTAAATATTCATGGTGAGGTACTAGGGCCCTCTATTTTTTAATAGCCCTGTTGCCTTGTTTAGAGAGAGCTGCCTGTAGAGTGTTTGGATTATTAGCTGCTGCCATATAAAAAGATAAGCTGCAGTTGGAGCTGGGTGGTCATCATTTATTTATGGATGGAACATGAGAACTGTAGAAGAAGCTTACTTTATGTGTGGCCCAAGCTGCAGAGCCTGAGCAAAAAGAGGCATTAATTAGGACTCATTTCTGACATTAATTGTGTGAAACTGGGTGTGTTCTTTTATGTTTTTGAATCTCCAGATTTTCACCTGAAAATGGAAGTCATAATACTTGGGCCACCTTTTTCTCAGGGTCATTGTGCTTTATAAATCCCATTCAAACGTACTTTTTGTTATTGTTTAGATATTTCATTTGGGTTCTACTCTTTGTGTCCCAGTTTGGGGTTTTCTTGGCAAAGATAGTGGAATGGTTTGCCATTTATCTCTCTAGCTCATTTTACAGTTGAAGAAACTGAGGTAAACAGGATTAAGTGACTTGCCCAGGGACACACAGCTAGTAAATATCTGATGTCAGATTTGAACTCAGCAAGATGAGTCTTTCTGAATCTAGATTCCAAACTCTATCCAACACTTATTGCACCCTGGGCTATCTCCAATTGTCCTGTCTATATCTTGCCACTGGATCCAGATGGCTCAGGAGGGGAGAATGAGGCTGGTGACTTTGCACAGCAATCCCTCACTTAAATCTGTTTCACTTGCAAATTATGTCATCACCTTTCTGATATCCAATTCTCTGTGAGAATGAAAGACAAATAACAATAACAATTAAGCACTAAGTATATGTCAGGCATTGTACAGGTGGTAAAGATATAATAGATGCTAGTTGGTATAGTGGATAGAGCACCAGCCCTGAAGTCAGGAGGACCTGAGTTCAAATTTGACCTCAGTCACTTAACACTTCCTGGCTGCGTGACCCTGGGCAAGTCACTTAACCCCAATTGCCTTAGCGGGGAAAATATGTAGTGGTCACACAGAAACATAAACAAGCAAAAAGAACCCTACAAAGTCCTTGCCCTCAAGCTTTCATTTTACTGGTATGTAAATATGAGTTTTTATAATTTTCCTCCCCATAGGCTTCTTCTAATGTCATATTGTGGTATGGAGATGCTTTCAAATTATATGACAGAGACACAGGTTCTACCCATCAATTACTCACTCAACAAGCATTTATTAAGTACTTATGATTATATGACAAATACTGCGCTAGGTGCTGGAGATACAAAAAAATAAAATGAAATAGTCTCTGCCCTCAAGGTGCTTATATTCCATTGGAAGACACCAGCTGGAAAGACTTCATGGACTATGCATCTAATGTCCAAAAATTGGATTAGCTAAATTTGTGAGAAGCTCATAAACCTTTTGGCAACAGGGGGAAATTTTTAGTCACAGAAATTCTTGAAGACCCTTTATTAAATCTTATAGGTTTTGTGATATGTTTGGTAGAAGGAAGGCCCTCATCAGTAGGACAATAGACCTCCAGAAGCATGGATGTATTATAACATTGTTTCTGTAGAGAAAGTCATTGCAAGTTTTGGGCACCATTTTGGTGCACCACACAGATTTAGGTTGTACTCTTTGGAGATGAAACAGTGATCTCCCTTCCCTTGGAAAAAAAAAGTAGGCCAGTCAGTGTAGATGATTGAGATGTCTCTGTTTCAAACTGGGGTTTTGCACTGAGTTCAGAGGGAGAGAATCCATTTCTAACATGGTATGTGGGTGTTTTCAAAAGATATCTGTAACCTGGATATTTTTCCCTTTAGGAACAATACAATTAATCCATATTTCAGGGAAGAGTTATTTGATCAATGTCTAAATCTCCTCTATCAACAAAAGCAGAATTAAAGTGAATAGCAAGGTTGGCTAGCCTTCCTAATTCCTTCTAAGGTGGGCATTTATGGGGATTACACTGTCTTAGTTTCGATCATTTCACCCCCTGGTCCTCAATTCCTCCTTACATGTAACATAATGACTTGCTGTAAAGATATATCTGTTTTCAAATGGAAGTACTAAATCTAAATGTAGGTGATTTCAGATTATATGTATGTCCAGGACTTCACTGTTGGCACAAATAACTGAAAGTTGCATCATTCTCACTTTGGGATTAAATGGTTGTATAATATTTCACTTTGCCATGGAATGTTAACTATAGTGAAAAATATTAATGATACCTTTCTTTTGTAGAATATCATGGTTTATTGAGAAAGCCCTCTAGAAATGATATCTTCATCAATCAAGCATTTAGAATTGGAAAGGACATTAGCATTTATAAGTCTAATCCTCTCACTTTACAAATGAGGAAACTGAGGCATGGAGAGGTAAAGTGGCTCACGGTCAGGATATAGACTCAGATCTTCCTCCCTCCAAGACCAACATTCTAATTCCATTTTAGAGATGAGGGATCTGAGGCTCAGAAAAATAAGTGGTTACTTAGTGGAAAAACCAGGAGTAGAATTCACATCAGTATACTTCTTCCTTTCCATTAAGATGTATTCTGTGTACTTGGAGAGCAAATAGGGGGCTCCTGCTGGGTTTAGATGGAGACAAGTTACCATGATTTCTGCCCACCTCATCTATGTTCTGATTGGTCCCAGCACCTGGCAGGGGTGCAGAGTCTGAATTCTAGAAAATCAATTTATTGGGTCTTTTTTCTTCCTATTTCGTTTATCCTGATTAATTAAAAGTGTGGCTACCCTGCTCCCCTGGGCAGAAATCCAGCTCACAAAAACTTCAGGTAATCAATAATGATTTGAACAGGCCACTGCTTTAAGACAGCTCTAAGAAAGCTACGCCACCAGCCTACCAGGAGAAAGGGGGCTAGATTCACTTCTCTGTCCCCTCAAACTACTCTCACCTTGAGAAATATAAGCCCACCAGCTACCCGTATGGCTTTCTCCATAAACACTAGCTAATTAGAGACAACTGCTCTGATGGAAAGAATTCAGTGTTTAGAGTTAGAAGGTTGGGCTAATATCCCAACTCTGTTACTTAGGACCTATTTAACCTTAGGGAAGTCCCTATCTCTTTGTACCTCAGTTTCTCCATCTGTAATATTGAGAGATTTAAAAAGAGAAATTTTAAAGTATCTTTCAGCCTCCATTACTGGAATTCTCTTCCTCCCCATTGCCTCACTGAATACCAAGTTTCCTTCAAGGCCTACTTCAAGTAGCTCCTGAATCTTTCACCAGGCAATAATATTGTCCTAGATAATTATCTGACTAAGGGTTAAAAATTCTATGTAAATACAATTGATTTCTTTATGGAATCACTCAAACTGTTTTTAATGAATTAACACCAAAAAAAAAAAAATCCTTAGGACTTGTATGAAAGCTAAGTTTATGAAATGCACTTTGCTCCAGACTCCTATAGATATTGGTATGCAAATGTGCCTTAAGCACAAATGCTAAACCAAGAGGTTGAGGTCAGTATCCTTCAACTTCCTAGCCCACATGTGTGCCATTTATCATACATCTCTATCAACAGAGAGACCAAGCCCTCATTTTTGTCTTGTTTTCTGGCTAATGCAAAAATCTTACTGTATCCCTCCCTCTATTTGATCTCCAAGTTCACAGATCACATCTTAATGGAAAGAAAGAAGTGTAGAAATGTAAGTGCTCCTCTCAGATTTCCCCCTAATTAACCCCTGATTATTCTGAACCTCAGATCTCTCATCTCTAAAGTGAAATGAGAATGCTGGCTTGGAGGAAGGAAGAATTGAGTCTTTATATTGACTGTGTGGCCCCGGACAAGCCATTTTACCTCTCCATGCCTCAGTTTTCTCATTTGTAAAGTGAGGGGGTTAGAGTTAAAAATGCTAAGCTCTTTCCAATTCTAAATCTTTTGAGATTTTTGTTTTTTGTCCTAACCACCACATTACTTTTTTCCCCCAAATCTGGAGAGATCACTCTCCTCAGACTGCCCTCCTACTCTATAATCCTTTTCCTCTCAGCTGTTGAAATTCTCTTTGAATTTCATTTTCCTTCTTCCTTCACAAATCCCAGCTAGAGCTAGAGTCAAGTTTATGATTATGAAGCAAAAACCAAAGGACAAAGAATAATAACAACAAAAATGTAATACTAAGAGAAAGCCTCCTAAGACAAGACATGAAAGTATACTGGAATCTGCAAAGTCACTGAAAACCCTAATTTGTGTCAGCCTTTGGGGTGTGGGGGGGTCTCAGCTCTTCTGTATTATCCTGGTCTGGAATCCTTGAACCCATCTCCAGGTCTTACTGACTCTACTGATAATAACAGATATTTCTATATCTATATATCTCATATGTATCTATATATGTACATATGTGTATATGTATGCATATATGTATGTGTGTATATATGTATATTTTTAAAACTAACATTTATATATTTATATTTCCTTCTAAAGTTAGTGGGACATTCAACATATAGTAGTTTTTTCTAGCATTGTAAGTAATATTATTATCCCCATTTTACTGTGTTTAAGAGATGCTAAATGATTTACCCCTGTGATGTCTCACAGCTAGTATATCATCAGGAGCAAAATACAAATCCTTCCTGATGTGAAGTCCAAGAATCTTTCTGTGGAGCTGATAATGACTTTTGAGATCATTTAGTCTGACTGTATCATTTTACAAGGAGGAAACTGAGTCCCAGAGAAGCATAGAGTTTCATAGACTTCTATTTGGGGGGGGGGAGCCTAGTGGTGAGCTAATGGAACTACTTTACAGATTAGGCTACTATCTCTTCTCCCAAAACCCCCAGAGGAGAAAGTAGCTTGACTAAGGTAATGAATCAAATTATTTGCAGACAGGACAAGGACTTGGGCAACTTTTGGAACTAGATCTTGGGCTTCATATTCCTCATGAAGAGGTTGGACTAGCTGATCTCTCAGATCTCTTTCAGCCTTAAATCCGAGAGCCTTCCAATTCTTAATGGAATCTTTCTTATAAACAATGTGATATTCCGGCACTCTGGGCAATAAGTCAGGGTGGGGTGTTCCAGGGTATTAAGACTTAGAGAGCATTTTTGTTCCTTAGTATCTGATCAGCAAGGATAATTTGTTAAAAAGTGAAGCCATCAGGAAGCATCCTCCTCTAGTTGCCATACTTCTTGGTTGAGTATACATTTTTTTTTTCATTCTTGAGCATATCTTTTAGATTTCTGCCAAAAGGAACAACTGTCTCAGAGTCTCTGTCTCTCTGTCCTCAGGACAGTAGCCTGGTTTTTCCACTTATGGTTTCCTTCTACTCTTTCCTATTTTTTGTAGCCAGTTAGTCATATAGAGTTAGGGTTGCAGAGTGCCTGATCTAGCCTTAATTACAGGATCATTGCTTACTAGGCACTGTGGTACAGAGACTAGGAAGTTGGGTTCAAATTCTGACTCTGCTGCTTACCACTTGTGCTACCTTAGTCATCTAACCTCTACAGACCTCATTTTTCTAATCTATAAAATGAGGATTATACTAAATGACCTTTGAGATCTTCTTAACCAAGAAACCTATAATCCCGTGACTTATGGCTCTTGGCACCTTAGAGACCATTGACTTCTACTTCATCATCCCCCCTCCCCTCTGTCATTATTCACTATTGTCAGTTACTCCCCAATCACCAATTTACAAAGTTCTTAATGTGCATCAATCACTGTGGCAAGAGTTGGGGATGCAAAGGACAAAAATAGTCCCTGACCTCAAGGGAGCTCACAGTCTATTGAGTATACAAGGTACAAGTAAACGTATACAACAAGATACATACAAGATAAATTGAAGGTAATCTTAGAAAGAAAGCATTGACACTAAGGGGGACTTAGAAAGACTTGACGAAGAAGGTAGCTTTGGAATAAGGCCAGAATTCAAATATACAGTAATATACGCTGACTGTATCACCATGGTCAAATCATATAACTTCTCCATTTCTCCAGGCGACTCTTTAAAAACTCCCACCTATCCACATATGACAAGTAAGAAGGTAATTGTAGAGCTGCATCTGTGAAGGAAGTTTCCACTCCAGAATTTCCCTAACCAATAAAATCATAGGTCCAGAACAACAAAAGAGGTAGGGAAACTCCAAAAAAATTAGTGGTAGAAACACACTGGCATGAGGTAAAATCTAATTTTTACCTTTCTACAGCTTCTACCTATTACTAATAGTTTTAATCTCTTGTGCCAATTAGAACAGGAACAATATCTCTTTGAGGTAACAGTCCTTCAGATATTTAAAGACAGCCATCCTATCCCTAGGACTGTGGTTCATCTAGCATTCACTTTTTTTTTTTACTGCCCTTGTTTCTAGATCTAGGACTGCATATGCTAATTAACCTCAATACCTAGTTCTTAATTATTAACAAGATAGGGATGAGGGAGTTATATCCACTGATGGAAACATGTTCAAGTTAACTGGGGTTACCTCATAAATTACATGTGTATGTGACTGTTCTATGAGTAAATGCAGTAACCACAGTAACTGGATACTCAAAAGCTCTGTGGCCATCTGTACAGCCCTCTGAACTGCAGGAGTTCAAAAAATAAAATTTGTAGCCCTTAGAGAGCAGCTATAGGAAAGGGAACAAATCAAATATTCCCCTGGGCTCAGGCCTCAGAAAATCCACATTTTTCAGCCACTGGTTTAAAGAATCCATCTCTCTGTCTCTGTCTCTTTTTTTCTTTCTCTCGCTCTCAAATCAGGATCTTTACTTGTCTTCGAGGCCATAGAACTATTCTTGTTCTTCATGATTTTCATAGAGCAACTCAGCAACTATACATTCATATTGCTTTCTGTTAATAGGGAATATAGGCTAGCTTTGAATGTTGTATCAGTTATTTGAGCTCTCTGAGGGCAGTTGTACTTAGAGCCTTTCATCAATTTATATATCCTCGATTTAAATTTCTTGCAAATTGTTGTTTATTTTGTTTGCTTGTTTATGTTGTTCTATTTTCCAAAGATTGCTTTTCTTTCTAAGAAGTATAAAATCAATTTGAATTTAAGCAGTTCTGCCTTTTGTGCCCTTCCCTATAGTCACAATATCTATTCTGTGTAGTGGTCCTAGTCTTTTTTTTATTCTTCTACTTTTCCATCTTTTCTAACTTAAAAAAGCTTTTAGGTTCCTATTCATTCCAAGTCTAAATTAGTTTTTTGCCTGGCATTTCTATCACCACTCTTTAAAAAAATTATCTAATTTAATTTTATAAGCATCAATTATTTCTCCATTCCATTGTCTCTTCCCAATCCCATTGAACTATTTAAAAGAAAAAAATAAAACTTTCCTAATAAATACCTATAGTCCAGTAAAATAAATTCCCATATTCACCATTCCCCAAAATGTATATCTTATTCTATATTTCAAATCTATCACCTGCATGGCAGAAAATGTTTCATCTTTAGTACTTGGGACTTTTCATTTATTATTTCTTGTCATCATTTTTATAGGACCATGACACTTGTCTGGTTCATCCTCAATTATCTGACCTTTCATCCCCCTTCCGTACATGTCTTTTTCAATTCTGAGTATGTTAATAAGTTGGCTCCTGCGCAGTCACTTTAGTTTCTTAGCCCATCCTATTCTTTTTTTTTTTTTTCTAATAAGAGCTACTGATGTTTGTCATCAGAATTTCATTCTTAAGAACCTTTTGCTCTTAAACTTACTTTTTCTATAGGCTTTTAGGTTAAGGGATGCTATCTTTGAAATCTTCTCTCCCAAATTTAAGACTGAATACCTAATCATGCATATCATCATCTTTTTACAAATATTACTAGTTCTAAGGTGGTATAGTCATATATATTTACCTGTATACATCATATCAGTGCAACTAGTTTATACACTGTATGAAAACAAAGACCTATATGAGGCTTTAGCTCATTTATATTATATCCCCCATAGCACTTGGCACAGTACCTCCCACATAAAATCATAACATTATAGATTTAGAGTTGGAAAAGAGCTTCAAATTCATTTAGTCCAACCTAATCGTTTTACAGAGAATACTTAGGTCCAAGAGGGAATAGCTTATTCAGTGTTACACAGACAATACAGAGCAGATGTAGGCTGAGGATTCAGGTTCTTGGACTCCAACTTTTTCTCCAGCACCCTTTCCATAGGATCATACATTCTCCCCACAGAATTCACTCAGTAAATGCATTATATCACTTTGGCCCACTCTGTCATTGACCAAAGGGAAAACAGGAGATTCCTTAGTTGCTTAGAGACATCAATCCCAAACCTGCCATTTAAATTTTCTTGCTCATTAGTTTTTTGACTTTATTAATGTTTCACATCTGATTGAGAAATCATTAAGCTAAACCAAGCCACAGAGAACAAAGCAATTGAGTAGAAAATTGCGAACACTGACTTATTTTTCCCTTCCCTGTCCAGAGAATATAGAAAATAAATATCTTGTTATATGGCAATCCAGGGGTTCAAGGGTCACATGATCTACATTTGGGGCAAAGAGAACTTATCTGTGCCATTACTGAGAAAAAGGCAAATGTGCAGGGGTTGAACTATATGGGGTTTTGTTTTTAATAATAATCGCATCTTCCTGGAGAATGAATACCCATTGTCTAGGATATAACATGAAGTAGATGAGCAACATTCAGAGCATTTTACAAATGTCTTGAACTAACACCACAAATGGGCAATGAGGTGGACACAGGGTGGGAGCAAGCTGGGTTGTCTTGGGGAAATTTTCAATGCTTTTAATGGCCTCAAGCTTTCACTGAAAGAGGTCTATCTTTTCTAACCATGATATTCTTGTAGCATTCTATAGGCTGGGAGCTGTGGAATACTATAGTCATCAAAGAATTAAAAGTGAAGGTTACCCATAGGGCAATGGGAAAAAATGTGTCAAACAGGAGTAAGAATTGGATAAACCATATAAAGTATATCATCACAGGGATAGATCACCAGAAAAGGCAGTATGTTGAATCTGTGTTGAGTGAGAGATTAATCATTGAACCATCATAGATAAGTTCATTGCTATGTCACAAGACCACAAGAAAGTTCCTGAACACACTGGATGTACCTTTGGAGGATTTACAGAAGGACATGAACAAGAATCACCCAGAATGAGAAGGCAAAAGAATGTTCTAAGGAGGAAGCGATCATATAAAGTACAAGTAACAAAGGCAAAGTTCCTTGTCCTAGTTATACAGTTACTCTAAGGAAATAACATTCTTAGGTTAGTCTAGGGCTATCATACCATAAATCTATGTTAATGAGTAGAAATGTAAACTATTTGGCTGATATTAAATGGTAGACAGACAGATAGACAAGACAGATAGATGGATGGATGGATAGGTAGAATATTTACAAGACTGTACCTGTCCTCAAGGAGCTTACTTTGGTGTTTTTTGGCAAAGAGAATGGAGTGGTTTGCAATTTCCTTCTCCATCTCATTTGACAGATGAGGAAATTGAAGTAAACTAAGGCAAGTTAAGTGACTTGCCCATGGGTCACATAGCTAGTAAGCATCCTGAATTGGATTTGAACTCAGTAAGATGAACCTTTCTAACTTTAGGTCCAGCACTCTATCTACTATACCACATGCTCATGTTATAACCAAAAGTCATTTTCTCCCTTTCCATTGGAAACATTTCAATTAACTATGCCATATCACAGGAGCAAGCAAAGAAGGAGATCTTTTAATCATACCTCACATTGGCAACAAAAGGCTTCACGGAATTTGTCAAAACAAAGATGTAGCCTGCCCTGGAGTCTTAGCAGCAAAAATAAAAGGGACCTCAGACAACCTCTAGGACAATACTCTTATTTTTCAAGCCTTCTGACTCCAGTCTTGTCCATTCCAAGAGAGTTTAAACTAGAAGGAATCATAGAGTTCATCTAGGTGAATCTCATTTGCCATTGCTCAGTCATTTCAGCCATGTCTGATTTTTTGTAATCCAGTTTAGGGTTTTTGTGGCAAAGATACTGGAGTGCTTTGCCATTTCCTTTTCCAGTTCATTTGACAAATGAGGAAATTGAGGCAAATACAATTAAGTGGCTTGCCCAGGGTCACACAGCTAGTGAATATCTGAGGAGAGATTTGAACTCAGGACAATGTATCTTCTTGACTCCAGACTTGGCACTCTGTGTACTATGGTGCCACATAGCTGCGCATCATTTACAGATGAGGAAATGGAAGAGAAGAGGATTGACTGGCTTAAGGTCCCCCAGAAAAGAAAAGAGCTCATTTGACCCCCGATCTTGACTTCCATTAAACCCCATTTATGTCTGAGGAATACAAAGGATACAGGAAGTGTGGTTCCCTACCTCTAAACCAACTGGATAGTCAGTATGTAACTCACACAAGACAGCACCAGCATATAACAGGTACCTTTAAAGAAGCATGTGGCAGCATAAGGACTGTATTTGGGAGTGTGAATTTGATTTGCAAAATAGACCTTTGAGCTGGGCTTTAAATATCAAGCTCTGTTGGTTCAGAGATTATAGAATCATAGAATACAATATTTTACATTTGTGGAAACTGAGGCTGAGGATGAAGTGACTTGCTCATAGACAGTAAGCATCAGATTTGGAAATCAGAGATCACAGTGAGAGGCATATTTGATGGAGGTTAGCCAGTGGAACTAGGGCTAGAATGGAGCAATTTAGACTTATCCTATGATATGAATATTTAGAGGGTGTGGGTAGTCTTTCTTCATATGGAACTGATTGCGCTTAATGTCTAGTTAGGCAGAATCATTCACCTCAGTCGCATTATCACAGGTGTGCTTTTTCTAGATCTGGCTCCCATCTTACTATTTTCTTCAGACAGCTTTCCTGGCAGCTTGGTTGCACCTCAGTGAGTCTCAGTTCCCCATCTATGTGGGAAGGAGCACGTGGGTTCTCCCCCTCCATGAAGCTGTGAGTTGTGAAGTCCAAGGTCTCTCCCCATGATCTCCCAACCTTCAACTGACTATGTTTTCATCCCCACTGAATTTTCTAGAATTTGCTCCTGGGTAAGACTTGCTATTCCTGGGTGTGAGTAAGAAAACCTTCTGAAGGGGAGGATAAGAAACAGTAGGGCATGGTATCTGTGGCTAAATCTTATAAATCAAAGAATATTTTTATAATGCAAATAGTTAACCTTTCACTTTCCTTCCGAAACTTTCTAATCTATTGCATTTCCTATACCCATAGATGATCTGGTTCCCAGCTTCTAGATTTTTTTGCAGGGCCCAAGAGCGGACCCTCCATGATGAAACTGAGACATATGGAGAGGTAATCTCCCTTGACTGGTTCCCCAAAAAGAGCTTCTCGCTGGGCCTTTGGATAACTTCACCTTTGAAGAATAGGGCTGAATATGTAAAATCTAAAGAGTTGAGCATATTTAGCAGGATGCCTGGGAAAGGAGAAAAGGGGGAACTCCCTATTCTGGAAAATGTAATCTCTTTGAAGGAGAGAATGAAGAGAAAGTTGGGTTCAAATTCTGGTTTTGCTCCTTATAACATAGGTACTCTTGATCATCACTTAACCTCTCCTCAGCTTCAATTTCCTCATCTATAAAAGGAGGATAGACTTTGAGGTAGGCTATTTCTAACTCTGAAGCCATTCTGTGATATTTGTCTTTATAGTCATAGAACTTGTATTTCTCAGAGATAAGACTTGAACTCAGTTTTTTTTATATTGTCAGGCTTATCTGGTAGATAAAATGCTTAGAAATTAATTCACTCCTTACTTCAAAACTAAGCACTGCCCAACATTGCCTCTTACCTATAATATCACTGTTGTTCAATTACTTTTAATTGTGTCCAACTCTTTGTAATCTCATTTTTTTGGCAGAGATACTGGAGAGGTTTGCCATTGCCTTCTCCTGTTCATTTTACAGATGAGGAAACTGAGGCAAACAGAGTGAAGTAACTTGCCCAGGGTCATATAGCTGGTAAGTGTCTAAGGCTAGATTTGAACTCAGGAAGAAGTGTCTTGCTGAATCCAGGCCTGGCATTTTATGCATTATGGTGCCACCTAGCTGCCCCATATTAAAAATGCTTGTGATCATAGATTGAGAAGAGAAAAGGTCATGTAGGAGGAAATAGAGACCAAGTATTCCTGAGACCCCCACTCATAAGCTTGGGAGGATGGGGACTGTCTGTGTCTGTTCTGAATCCAATAAAGAGGAAAGCATCCCTTATTAGAATGGCTATAATCATCTTTGGAGAGAACATTCTGTTCTCCTCTGGGCCCTGTCTTATCTCTGCTTCTCACACAGGGAAAAATGAAAAACTCCACTGAACACAATGGTCTTTGGTAGTAGCTGCCAAATTTTGGATTTTGCAGCTGCTCTGACTACTTCATTTCAACATGCTTTTAGCCTTTGGTGCCATGAGGAAGGGAGGAAAGAAATGGAAGAAAATATGGAACTCAGTCAAACTGCTAGGTCAATGTTAGTTGAGCCTCTCTCATTTTCAGGCTGAAGGTTGCCTCTCAGAAACAGAAATAGAGTGTAAAATAGGAAGGGAATCTGTCTGTTTTTTATTCAATTGTGCTTAACTTTTTATGACCCAATAGACTAAAGGCGTACAACTACTGTCCACAAAGTTTTCCTGGCAAAGATACTGGAATGTTTTGCGATTTCCTTCTCTGGCTCATTTTACACATGAGGAACTGAGGCAAACAAGGTTAAGTGACTTCCCATTGCATTACAGCACTTCTCATGGCAAGAGGGCACACTCAGCCAGGGACTTTTTTTTTCCTATCTCAGAGTTTCCCAACTAATTTGGTCATGAAATACTCTAGGGTTTGAAGGATCTGACAAATGATAAATTTTAGTCTTAGGGACTTGAGAGTATGAAGTACCTCTGAGATAAAGAGAACAGAATAAAGGATATTAAACCTATTTTCATAATGAAAAAAATGCCACATGTAATAAGTACTTTTGAGACATATATAGTTTCATATTTAATATTTGAGGAGGAAATATTGCTAGCATTGAAATTTCTCAAGTGCCCTCATTTGCATTTTATAGAGTATGGAAATTCTTTAGAACTAAAATTGGGAAAAGCTGCTCTCAATATTTTGCTGACCTGCTGTGAAAATGTTTCTAGCAATTTCCCATATTCATTCCCACCATCAAATGGGGATGATGCTAATCAATTATCTAACATTTTAGTAATCACCTCTTCTCTACCCAGTGCTGATACCCACTCCATCCTCCTCTCTAGGATGTTGGATGCTCTTTGGTTTGTGCTTTAGATGGACATAGATTGGGTCAATGAGAAGAGTTTTACTACTGATGTCACCATGGGTGCTGGACCCTGGATTGCCTTTGGTAATTTGTGGCAGTTATTTAAGATTATATAAGATTATAAGTTGTAGAGAAAGTATTGAATTACATTAATAGAGTTTCTTCCTGCAGGACTTGCCTATGCAAATGAAATGCTCAGTCCAGAACCCATCCTTATGGAATTATGGAAATTCATAGAATATAGGAGCACAGACTGAAAATTGAAAGAGACCACAATGGCTACTGAGTCTAACTCCTTCTTTTTACAAATAAAGACACTGAGTCTAAGAAAAGTTAAATGACGCAGAGTCACAGCTAGGATTTGAACCTGCTTCTCCATTTCTGTCCTTGTCTGATAGTTCTCATCATTATCTGAAGAATCCCTTCATCTAAATAGGTTTTACAATTATTGTTTCTACTATTAATCTAAAATTTATGAATGCGCCTGACACATTGTAATTATTTTTCACATTTTTCTATTGACTGATGATAAACTATGGTCACCCTTTCACATGGAATAGTATTAATTAGTGAAATACAGCAAAGAATTAAATTTGAGGATCATTTAAAGGACAATTAAAAAGTACATGGTGAGTGAGAGTAGGCTAAAACACATTACGAATTGATAAATTGTGGATAAGTTGTTTAGTCATCCTTCACTTCTGTCCAACTCTTCATCACCCCATTTGGGATTCTTTTAGCAAAGACACCAGACTGGTTTGCCATTTTCTTCTCCAGTTCATCTGATAGATGAAGAAACTGAGGCAAACACGATTAAGTGACTGCTAGTAAGTATCTGAAATCAGATTTGATCTTGGGAAGATGAGTTTTCCTCATTCCAGACCTGGCTCCCCATCCATTATGCAAAATATGAGTAAGTATTCATTCTTTCCATCTACTGCTCAAGCTGTTGAGGAGATCAAAAGAAATATACATGTTTCACAAAGTATCATCAATATGTAAAAGTGTATTGTTACATATTATCGATATTGGTTCATCTACTTGCAATTGTGTCTGAATTGGTATATGAATATATTTGTAAATGGATATTAATGTGCTCGTGATTTTGTGGAGTATTGTGTCATGATTGCCTTTATTCACAAGATTCTAGCAACACCATCAAATGTGTTAATCTGTTAAAGCAAATTCAAGCTCAAACCCAAAAGATTGTAAGTTTCTTGAGGGCAGACATAGAGTCATTTGTTCTTCTACTTGCAACTGGCTATCTGAATGGATATATGAACATATTTATAAATGGATATTAATGTGCTCATGATTTTGTAGGGTATTGTGTCATGATTGCCTTTATTCACCAGATTATTGCAATACCATCAAATGCATTAACCTGTTAAAACAAATTTAAGACCAAACCCAAGAGATTATAAACTCCTTGAGGGCAGACATAATTCTTGATTTGTTACTTAGTTCAAAGTAGTAACCTAATTAGAACTCTTGTCTCAGGTTGCTACATTTATTCATTTTAGAAAGGAATCTATTTATAATGATTCACTTTGCCCTCCAACTTTCAAGGACATATCTGTTGCAAACTAGAGTAATTTGCTTATATCTATCTTAATATATCAATTTGCACATTGGTTTTAATGTAGCAATCTAATTCAATCCAACAAACATTTATTAAAGTGCAATTAAGTATCAGGCATAGATTACCAATCAGGTAGCACAGTGGCTAGAGCACTGCCCTAGACTCAATCCTGACTGGGCCAAAATCCAGTCTCAGAGATTTACTAGTTGTGCAACTGTGGGCAAGCCACTTAACCCTGTTTGCCTCAGTTTCCCTATCTGTCAAATGAGTTGGAGAAGGAAATAGCAAATCAGTGCAGTATCCTTACTAACAAAACCCTAAATGGGTTCATGGAGAATCCAACATGCCTAAAAATAGACAACAACAAAATGTGTCGGGCATTGTGGTTTGGCAGAGGGAAAAATTGGGGGAATAGCATTCCCTCCTCCCTGATATTTCTCTCTACTGGGTGGGTGAATGAAGCAATCAAACAAATGTTTATTAAGTGCCTAATATGTGCCTAGACCTGTATTAAGTCTTATAGGAAGTCACAAAATCAGTAGAAAATAGGTTAGCCAAATGGGAATGAGTAACCAGGGATTGGGGGGGGGTCTATGAAAAATTCAGAAATTTAGGTAGTCTGGACATTGGATTGTGCAGTGTTTTAATTTACAAGCATGTCTTCACCATTGTTGAATGTTATTGATGAAAAATCATTCTAGAAATCACTGCAGAAGGATAAAATCTCAAGTCTCAGGATACTTATATGGTCAAGAATTTTTAATATATTTTAATTTTGTCTGGCATCATTTTCTATAAACCTTATGAGGGAAGGACCCTATTGATACTGTTTAATCTAGTCACTTTAATGCCAGTGAACAGTTGGGATCAACCAGCATTTCTGAAACACTTACTATGTGCCAGGCACCTGTCCAGTGGGAAAAGATGCAAAGACCAAAGTCATTTTTAAGGAACCCAGATCTTTTTAAATTTTGATTTTATTTAATTTTTAATAATAGCTTTTCATTTTCAAAATACATGCAAAGATAGTTTTTACATTCACCCTTGCAAAACCTTGTAAGGAAGTCTCATCTTAAAGGAGGAAACAACTTAGAAATACATGTTATCAACAAGGCAAACAATAAAAATACATTCAAGATCATCTAGTTTAACACTCATTTTATTAAAGAGAAAACTGAACCCCATGAGGGGGAAATTATTTGTCTCAGGTTATTTGGCCAGAAAATATGGGTGACACATCCAGTGACAAGTGCATGGAAATTTGAAGCCTGACAAATTGGCTCCACCTTGTAGCTCTACTGTCTGTTCTGTTGATTTTATTCAAATCATTTGACTTTCTCTGGACAGCTGAGTGGTGGAGTAGATAGCACTGGGCTTGAAGTCAGCAAGACCTGAACTCAATTACAGCCTCAGACCTTTACTAGTTGTGCGACCTTCAGAAAGTTACTTAATTTTTGCCTGCCTTGGATTCCTCAGCTGGGCAATGGAGATAATAATAGCATTACAGGCAATGTTGTGAGAAGTGAGAATATGCATAAAAGGATTAGCACAATTTCTTGCACATAGTAGGTGTTAACAAATTCTTATTGTTTCCTTCCTTCCTTCCTTCCTTCCTTCCTTCCTTCCTTCCTTCCTTCCTTTCTTGCTTTCCTCTTTTCCCTTTCTAAGGCCCTATCTAAGCCCATAGCTCTCTGAGCTCCTAAATTATAAACTTAGTGATAGAGAAACACTATGGGGTAGTGCAAAAACTCTTGGATTTGTTCAAATACAAACTCTCTTTACAAGCTGTGTGGTATTTCACATTTCTGGACCTCAGTTCCTTTATCTGTAAAGTGAAGGAGTTTGATTAAGCATTCTTAGGGTTCCTTCTAAATCTATATAGATAATCCTCAACATGAAGGAGCTGAACACCTATCTTGTGTCTCAGTCTTGCCTTAGCACTCTCAGTCTTGGTTGTCAATCCTTACTCTAGAGCCTCATATATCCCTTGGTACCAGAAGAAACATTAAGATTCAGGGCAGAGAGCAATTAATTCTGAATTACAAGGAAACAGGGTTTGAATAATGTGAACAGCCTTTCTTTTACTCTATTGGTACCCCTCCTCATCCTCCTTTGTTCAGCCATTTCCAGTTGTATCCTCCTCTTCATGATCTTATTTTAGGGTTTTCTTAGCAAAGATACTGGAATGGTTGGCCATTTCCTTTTCTAGCTCATGTTTCAGATGTGAAAACTGAGGGAAACAGGGTTGAATGACTTGCCCCGTGTCACACAGTTAGTAACTGTCTGAGGCCAGATTTGAACTTAGGAAGATGAGAATTCCTGACTCCAGGCCTGCTACTCTATCCACTGTGCCACTAGCTACCCCACCTAATTGTGAGCTAAACCATCCCTGAGCTCAGTTTCCCTCTCTGTGAAGTTAGGGGGTTGGATCTCTGAAGTGCTTCCAGTTCTGTATCTACCATTTTCCCTTTGTTCCTATATCTTTACCTCCCTCCTCTGGCTTCAGGCTCTGAGATGCCTCCCAATTAGCTGTTGCTTAGCAGAGCCTCATCTCCCCCATTTTGGTGAGTTTTTCCCTGCACTTCCTCCAGCTCCTCTACAAATCCATTCTAAATTTAGAACCAAGCGCCAAATTTCCAAGCTTTCAGCTCTTCTCCGCTCTAGCCAACCATGAGGGCTGCACGCCTGCCATTGTTGGCTTGTGGGGGGATTTTTCTCCTCTTCTCCATCTCCTCCATTCTTTCCCCCTCCCACCTTAATAATCCTGACATATAGAAGCAAGAAATGGCTTTCTAACAGGAATGATTTTGTTTGCATAGTGCCAGTCTTTACTTGGTTAAAACACTGTTTTTCCTATTTAATAGCCCTGGGAAAGTGATATTGGCAAATTAAAGGGAGAATTATTTTAAATGGAGGAATGCTTTGTAAGCCCTGGAGACTATGCAAAAGTCAAAACAACTCTGTAGCAAAAATGGGGAGGGAGAAAGGAGGGAAATAAAGGAAAGTGAATCTGAATTGATGTGCCCTTTTACAGACATATATACCAGCTTATTTTCTGAGTCTGAAATTCTGGGTTAAAATTTCAGTTCCAATACCAGCTAATTGGGTTACATCAAGCAAATCACAGCACTTCAGAATTGGAAAAGACTTTAGAGGTCAACAGGGGTGATCTCTAGACAAATGAGAATTTCCTCAATGCTGATTTGGCTCATCTACTCTTTGTTTGAAGATCTATGATGTGATGGAAGTGATTTCCTCCCATTCTTCTCTTTAATGACTCAAACTCTTGATACCCAATATAAATGTACCTCTTGAATTTCACCTATGGCTCCTCATTGTACCATTTGGGCCAAACAGAACAAGGGTAAATTCTCTTTCAGGCAACAGTATTTTAAATTTCCAAAGATGGCTATCCTTTCTTTCCCAATTCTTCTCTAGATTAGACATCCTTAGTTCTTTCTTTTTACAGAGTACACTTGAGGCCCTTCACCATCATGCTTACTTTGCTAGTTCACCAACATTATTCCTTAAATTTGCTGAACTGAAAATAATGCTCCCTATATTGTCAAACTAGAGTAGACTACATCAGGACCATTATCTCCCTTGTCCTGGACATTGACCTTAAATTATCCTAAACATTGCATGATCTATTTGATGGCCATACTTTGGTGTTAGCTTACATATTGGTCCAATATTGCTTGGACAAGACACTGACATTATGGCTGTGGATCTGTATGTTGGTCACTTATTACCTCGTCCTGCATAAGGACAAACCCAACTTTGTGGAGATCAATGTACTTGACTCTTCAAAGAAAATCATTGAAAAGTGGGTGGACTTTGCCAAGGGAGCTATGTCAACAATGATAAGGGAATGCCATTCAAGTTCAAATCAGTGGGTATTTGGCTATCTGGTTCTCCTTCATCTCAATGCCCCTGGACTACCAAATACCATAGGGCCACAATGGAAAGCCATCTAGACACTCCATATAATGTCCCAGATATTGACACCACACTTAGAATTTCAAATTGGGACATGGACATCATTCACTACCATATGGACAAAGTGATGGACTACTACTTCACCACAGTCAAGGCCAGCACTCAGAACCCCAAATCAGTTCATTTGGTCATTTGGATACAAATAGCAATGGCCAATCAAGACTTATGTACGGATTTGGTGTTGGTCTGCCTACATCCTGGGCCTATGCTGTGTACTTAGCTGACTCCCTTTAGTTCAAGTCCTTGTAGTCCCTTTGAAGGGATAGGCACAAATGTCTACTTATGACTTTGACTATTCATGGAAGAAGAAAGCTTCTGGATCTGACCCATCTGTCTTGACCTTGTCTAGTACCTTCCCATGGGACTTCCAGGGGAAGCTCTGAGTCTCCTTCCTTCATCTCTCACCATAATACTGTCTGCCTTTCCCTCCTTTCTTTTCAGCTTGGTCTGAAGTATTGGGAGCCAGGAGCTCCCCTCAAGTTCTTTTCTAATATCTCTGATTGGGATCTTTGAACTTGTTTTCTCTTATTTTTGCATCTTTGACTCTGAGCAATCAGGATATAGGAGTTACAAGTCCACTGAGCCTACTAGGCCAGAGTTGGAAACTCAGAATTTCCACCCACCAATGACTATAGTGCTTCCTTTCATATATCTGTTCTGCCTTTGGCTTTTTAGCCTAGAGTTGGGAATGCTGGAATTGGATAGAGGGGAGCATTTGAGGGGAAGTGAATTCCCTTTGTCTCCCTATCTGCTGCTGTGTTTATAATATTAAAAAGGAGAATGAGGCAGACAACTAGGTGGCATCATGGACAGAGCACCAGCCCCAAAGTCAGGAGGATTTGAATTCAAATCTGGTCTCTGTGACCCTGGGCAAGTCACTTAGCCCAAATTACCTTTAGAAAAATTAGTTTTCTAAATCCCCCAAATCTGTTTTCTATCCTTAACTTGCAAGAGTGATTTTTTTTTTGCCCAAGAATGAGACATACATTTGTAAGTATTAATATTTATCTTAAGATGTCATAATTATCTTAAGATGGCATAATTGACTGAATTGGTCTTAGAATCCAAGTGACCTGTGCCCAGGTCTCACTTCTGACATTTATAGGTTGTATGACCTTGACAAACCACTTAACCCTTTGGTGCCCATGACAATTATCTAAGAGGCTAAGGAGAAACAAGCATTGTCTCCATTAGAATCTCTTTATATTGATGAAATGAGAGGTCTGAGGCAAAGAAGAAAATACCATCTTATTAGGCTCATGCCAATGTTCTAATACTTAAAGATCTCTTTATATCTAGACTTTTATTCCCTGTGCCAGTTATCACTCTCTACTTTGTGTCATCTATAAATTTTGTAAGCATGACTCATGACTTATATGTCACTGATTTTAAAAAAAATCACAGTCTAAGGCCAAACACAGTTTCCTAGAACCCTGTACTTAGGACTTAGGTTTAGGCTCATATTAAACTATTAATCACTATACTTTGGATCTAACCATTAGACCAGTCCTAAATCTATCATTTAATTCCTGAATCCACCATTCCTACAAAAATAGCATGAGCCGTCCAGTGGCAAAAATGAAAAAAAGTTGGGAATACTCACCTGGAGTCCATGGGAGGGACTGTGAAAAAATAAACACATTAATGCATTGTGGGAAGAGTTATGCATTATTCCAACTATTATGGAAAGTAATTTGTCATTAGTTGAAAAAGATGACTAGAATGTTTATACTCTTTGATCTAGAAATTCTACTGTTAGACATGTGCCCCCAAGGAAGTCAATGGTAAAAGAGAGGATTTGTAAACACCAAAAAAAAAAAAGAAGAAAGAACTGGCATTTTTCATAGTAATTGGGAAGTGGAAACAAAGTAGGCACCCATTGACTAGAGAATGGATAAACAAGTTATGGAATATGAATAAAATGAGATGTTATTTCACCACAACTAACAATGAATGCAAATGAATGCAGGAATAGGATGGGAAGACTTGTATGATCTGATGGAAAATGATTTAAGATGAACTGGGAACACAGTGTGTCTGATGGTTTTAATAATAACAATGAGAACAAACAACAACAATAAAATTTAAAGTTAATGTTGTAAAATTATAATGGCCAATGCTGGCTCTGAAGAAGAGATATAAGAACACATCTACTTCCCTCTCTTCTTGCAGAGTTAGGAGGCTATGAGTATGGAACAATGCATAATGATGTGTTGGTTAGTTTTACTGAACTGTGCTTTTTCCCCTCTCCTTTTATTCTTTGTTATAAGTAAATGACTCCCTGGGAGATAATTCATCAAGAAATGTAAGTGATATAACAACAAAACTATCAATAAAATGAAAAACAATTATGAATGAGAAAAATAGCATGTGAGATGGTCAAAATCTAAGCTAAAATCTAGGTAATTTGTATCTATAGAATTACCCTCTTATTGTCTTCTGTTCTCTTCTCTTTTCTCTCTCTGTCTCTCTGTCTCTTTCTCTTTCTTCCCCCTCTTTCCTTCTTTCCTTCCCTCCCTTCCTCTCTCCAGTTAACCAAAAATGAGAAAGACAGAGACAGACAGGCAGAAAGACAGATACACAGAAAAAGAGAGAGACAGAGAAATATACACAGAGAATTGGAGACTGAGACAGAGACACAGATAGACAGAAAAAGAGACAGAGATGGAGAAATAAAAACAGACAGAAATATAGAGACAGAGGCACAGAAACAGAAAGATAAAGAAAACAGAAAGAACAGACAGGAGAAAGAGAGAGAAAGAGACAGAGAGAAATGGAAACAGAGAGATAGAGACAGAGAGAGACAGAGAAAAAAGAGAGAGAGAGAAAGAATAAAGGAAAAGAAAGGAAAGGGAGATGGCAAGAATGGAATAAAAAAGAAAATGAGAAAAAAAGAAAAAAGAGAAAGGAGTGAAGAAAGAAAGAATTGGAGGAAAGAAATAAAGAAAAATAAGTCACTTTCTCTGGGTAAGCTAGATCATCTCCGAGTTCATGAAGGTTCCTTGAATGCTTCCATTAAATAGTTGACTTTGGTCCTCTCCCACGCCACAAGCATATATAACAAAAAGCCAGAATAATAATTGAAAATACTTTCTTATTTTTGCCTATTCCTTTGCTTCTCAGAACAGCCCTCTGAGGTAGTTAGGATAGCAATCATTCACTCTACTTGGTAGATACACTGAGAACTAAGAGAGAGGGGGAAGAAGGGAATGATTTGTCTAAGATAACACAGAGATCTGGGATTAGAAGTACAGGTCTACTGACCACCAACTCCATATTCCTTCCAGTGATCCACACTGCTGTTTTCAAGAATCATCTGTAAATACAGGGACTTGATTATATCAAATGACAATGTATGACAGTTTTTTTTATTAAAGCTTTTTATTTGTATAACATATGTATGGGTAGTTCCCCGGCATTGATCTTTACAAAGCTTTCCATTACAAATTTACCCCCAGTCCCCTCCCCTCCCCTAGATGGCAGGAAGTTCACTACATGTTAATAATGTTGAAATACTTGACAAGCTGTGCAAGACAAATCCTATATACAAGAAAAAAAAAAGAAAATCAGAGAAAGGAAAGATAATGCAAGCAAACCTCAATAGAAAGAATGAAAATGTTATGTTGTGGTACATATTTCATATCCCTCTCTCTGGGTGTATATGGTCTTCTTCAGTGAACAATTGGAACTGGTTTGAGACAATTCCTTGTTGCAGAGAGCCATATCCATCAGAATTGATCATCATGTAATATTGTTGTTGCTATGACAGTTATTTTTATAGCTCTTACTACATGATGACAGCCAATTCTCTTTGGATCTTCATTTTTCCCATCTGTAAAATGAAAAGTCTGATCTAGTTCAGTGTTTTCTTAACCTGTGGTCTATCTATACCCTTAATGGACTTGGAATAAGTTTGAATTCCACTTCAGATATTTGGCTGTGTGTGACTCTATATAAGTCTCAACTCCTCTGTATCTCAGTTTCCTTATTCCTTTTCTTTTCTTTTTCTTTTATTTTTGGCCAGGTAATTATTGGGTTAAGTAATTTGTTACAGGAAGCTAGGATCACACAGCTAGGAACGTCTTAAGGCTTAAACGTCTAAGGCTGAAATTGAACTCAGGTCTTCCTGACTTTAAGGTCAATATTCTATCTACTGTACAATTAACTGCCCCAGTTTTGTTATTTCTTTTTTTTTTTAATAAAGCTTTTTATTTGCAAAACATATGAGTGACCTTTCAACATTGACCTTTGCAAAAAACCTTTTTTTTTCCTAAGCTTTTCCTTTCCCTC
>JAJPUD010000038.1:339547-417828 GCA_023553655.1 Myrmecobius fasciatus | reverse complement strand
TTTCCTCTAGGAATTTCCATGCTATACCACTTGGTGCATATATGTTTAGTATTGATATTGCTTCATCATCTATGGTACCCTTTAGGAAGATATAATTTCCTTCTTTGTCTCTTTTAATTAAGTCTATCTTTGCTTTTACTTGGTCTGAGATCAGGATTGCTACCCCTGCTTTTTTTTGTTCACCTGAAGCATAATAGATTCTGCTTCAGCCTTTTACCTTCACCCTGTATGTATCTCTATGTTTTAGATGTGTTTCTTGTATACAACATATTGTTGGATTCTGGTTTTTAATCCACTCTGCTATCTGCTTCTGCTTTAAGGGAGAGTTCATTCCATTCACATTCACAGTTAAAATAACTAATTCTGTATTTCCTGTCATCTTATTTACCCTAGCTTATGCTTTTCTCTTTCTTATCCCCTTTCCCTCCTCCCTACTATTTTGCTTTTGAAAACCACTCCCCTCAAACAATCCTTCCCCTTTAGAGCCCCACCCACCCCCTTTTTCCCCCCTTTCCCTCCAGTTTCCTTATAAGTATGTCTATTATTCCCTCTGAGCCAAATCTGATGAGATGGAGATTAACCCAATTCTCATTCCCCTCCCTTTTCTCCCCTCAATCATTATAGGTTTTCTTTGCCTCTACATGTGATGTAATTTCCCTTATTTTACCTCCTTTTCCTCTTCTTCCAGTGTTATCCCTTTTCTACCTCTAATTTCTTTTTCAGTTTATCATATCATAAGATTCATAAAATCACAATAAACATATCATAATAATCATAAAATCACAGTAATCATATCATAATCATAATGTAATAATATATTCATAAAGTCAACTCTCATTCTATAAGTATCTATAATATAAATATAGTTCTCAAGAGTTATTTTTTCTTGTTACCTTTTTATGTTTCTCTTGTGTTCTGTGTTTGTAGATCAAATTTTTTGTTCAGTTCTGGTCTTTTCAGTAGAAATAGGTGAAATTCTCCTATATCATTGAAAGACCATCTTCTTCCCTGGAAGATAATGCTCATTCTAGCTGGGTAACTTATTCTTGGCTGTAATCCAAGTTCCTTTGTCCTTCGGAATATCTGATTCCAGGCCCTTCGATCCTTCAAAGTAGAAGCTGCTAGGTCCTGTGTGATCCTAATTGTAGCTCCCCGATATTTAAATTGTTTCTTTCTGGCTTCTTGTAATATCTTTTCCTTGGTATGATAGTTCTGGAATTTAGCCACGATATTTCTGGGGGACTTAATGTTTGGGTTTCTTTCAGGAGGTGATCGGTGGATTGTTTCAAGGAGTATTTTGCCTTCTGGGTGTAAAATATCCGGGCAGTTTTCTTTTATGATTTCTTGGAATATAGTGTCCAGGTTCTTTTTTTCATCATGGCTTTCAGGAAGCCCTATAATCCTTAGATTGTCTCTCCTAGATCTATTTTCCAGGTCAGTTGTTTTTCCTAGGAGATATTTCATGTTTTTCTCTATCTTTTCATTTTTTTGTTTTTGTTCAACTGATTCTTGAAGTCTTGATGAGTCATTAATTTCCAATTGTTCGATTCTAATTTTTAATGTCTTATTTTTTTCAGTTACTGTTTTTAGTTCCTTTTGCCATTGACCAATTACATTTTTTTGTTCACTGCATTCTTTTTCCATTTTTTCTATTTTATTTTGCAGTGATCTCATTTCATTTCCCCATGTTTCTTCTAACTCTCTTTTAAGATTTTTTATGCAATCTTCAAAGAAAGCCTTGTGACATGGAGACCAATTTATGTCTCTCTTTGGGGCTTTTTCTGGAGTTGCTTTACCTTTAGGGGCCTCAGGATTTGAGGTCTGTTCTTCCCTCTCTCCATAAAAGTTGTCTATGGTGAGAGCTCTTTTTGTTTTTTTATTTATCTTTTTTTAAAGGTGTGAGGTCTGTTTAGGGCAAAGGTGGGACAGCTGCTTTAATTTGCCCTGGGGCAGTTCTGCTGATTGAGTTATTTCAGGAACTGGGCAGTTCTGCTGATTGAATTATGTCAGGGCTGGGCAGCTCCGCTGATTGAATTATTTCTGGTGCTTATCAGACCTGTTGTTTGATTGATTGCATTAAGGTGCTGTGTAATGGCAGCTAGTTATGATGCTCATCAGGGGTTCAGTGGTTCACAATCTATCCCCCTCAAAAGGCAGACCCTCCAAACCACCTGCCCACAATCAGGACAAATTGTTCCAAGAGGCTCGCAGAAGACTCCCAGGTGTGTGAAAAGCACAACGCTCCCACTCCTGTTCTGACTCCTGTTCCAGCTCCCTGCTCCAGCTCCCTGCCCCGGTCTCCCTGTGCTGCAGTCTGGGTTCAGTAGGCCACCCCCTGCCCCATTAAAACAGACCTGTTTTGAGGTTCTTCCAGAGTATCTTCTTTTAGAATCGTGTTGTTCCCCGGATATTGTGGATTTTTTTGCTTCAGAATCAGTCTAGAGGCTTCATATTTTGTTGGTTTGAGGGGAGGTTAGAGGAGGTTACAGAGAATCCTGTCTGATCTCCGCCACCATGGCTCCACCCCCTGTTATTTCTTAAATGAAAATATTGGACTTAGCTACTGCTAAGGTTCCAAATAGCATCGTATCTTACACAGATGAATTTATTTTATTGGGCTCAATGTGGTATATTGGAGAAAGTGCTAAATGTGGAACAGGAAAGCCTTGAGTTCAAATTTTCTCTCTGACACATGCTTGCTCTGTAATCACAGGCAGGTTATTAAACCTCTAGATTCTAGTTTTTTCACCTGTGAAATCAGGCCCAGCTGGTGATCTCTAAAGCTTCTTTCCTTCTCTAGATCCATGATTCACAGAGCAGCTTTCAAAGGGAGTATATTTAGCTATGAATCTGTACAAGAGAAGGCTGAAATAACAATTTTTTAAGTTTTTAAAGTTAGATATTGGCTTTTTGGAAGAGATGTCAAGGATGATTCTCTGCATTAAGGGGGCCTAAGGATACATGGTTTTTCTAGGAAAAATTCATCTCATTTTGGCTGTCAGTCAATGGCTGATCTGATGGAGGATGACTTATGAGTGAGCTTTGAATTCCAGATCAATAAAACAGGTGACTTTGCAAATATTTTGCAACAACTTCTATTATTGCAAATTCTAAGCCCTTAGACAGCTTTTACCCATTTCCCCCATGCCTAGGCCCTTCCATTTACAATCTTCTGTAGGGTGTTGCCTGAAATGTCCTGTTCTTTTTTGGTTGTTTTTCTTCAGAAGGACATGGGAACCAGTCTTGCACAAGAAATTAATTGATCTTCATGAAGACCAGTAATTTGTAAGTGCCATCTATGTGCATAGTGCCAGGATAAGAGATAAAAATAAAACACTAACTGGCCTGATTTAAACAATCAATCAGGAGAGACTTGCATGAACTGATGCTGAGTGAAATCAGCAGAACCAGGAGAACATTATACACAGCAACAAGACTATACGATGATCAATTTTGATGGACATGGTTCTCTTCAACAATGATGTGATTCAAACCAGTTGTGCTGCGATGAAGATAGTCATATACATCCAGAGAGAGGCCTGTGGGAACTGAGAGTGAACCACAACACAGCATTTTAACGCTTTCTGTGAATATTTCCATGCATTCTGTTTTCCTTCTTAGGTTGTTTTTTTTTCTTCTTCTCTTTCTAGATCTGATGTTTCTTGTGCAGTAAGATAACTGTATAGATATGTATACATGTATTGTATTTGTCATATAATTTATCCTATCTAGCATGTATTAGATTACCTGTCATCTAGGGGTGGGGGTGGGGGGAGGGAAAGGAAAAGCTTGGGAAAAAAAGTTTTTTTTGCAAAGGTCAATGTTGAAAGGTCACTCATATGTTTTGCAAATAAAAAGCTTTATTAAAAAAAATAAACAATCAATCAGCATGCATTTATTAAGCACCAACTCTATTCAAGATAATTATGTGCTAGTTCCTGGGACTACAAAGACAAAAGTACAATAGTTCCGCCCCTCAAGTAGCTTACATTCTGCTGTGGAGGATTTGACAGAGACCACTTGTAGATATACAAATAAATACAAACCACATACCACATAAATAAAGGTAATTTCTTTTCAACATTACTATTTTTTTTTCTTTTCTTGCTGAGGCAATTGGGATTAAGTGACTTGCCCAGGGTCACACAGCTAGGAAATGTGAAGTGTTAAAGTGTCTGAGATTAGATTTGAACTCAGGTCCTCCTGATTTCAGGGCTGGTGCTTTATCCATTGCACCACTTTGCTGCCCCTAAATAAAGGTAATTTCAAGGCTGGGATATGCTAATGAGAGAGAGAGAGACAGACACACACACACACAGCGAGAAACAGAGAGAGAGAGAGAGAGAGAGAGAGAGAGAGAGACAGAGACAGAGACAGAGAGAGACAGAGAGACAGAGAAACAAAGACAGAGAGAGTATCAGAAAAGGCCTTATCCAGATTCTGGTCCTAATCGAAACTTTGAAGGAATCTTGGTGGAACATTGGGTAGAACACCGTGCCTGAAGTGAGGAAGGCTCATCTTCCTAAGTTCAAATTCAGCCAGAGACACTAGTTATGACTGTGGGAAAGTTGCTTCACCCAGCTTGCCTCAGTTTCCTCATCTGTAAATGAGTTGGAAAAGGAAATGACAAATCAGTACCTTTGCCAAGAAAACCCCAAATGGAGTTATGAAGATTGAGACATTACTGCACAACCGCAAAGATATGACAAGACTAGTTTTCGTAATGAGTTCTAGCCTTCATCATTTTCTTTCTGATTCATTAATATATGCTCAAAGATCCTCTCCCTCCAGTCCTAGATCCCATGAAAGATAGAAGAGTCACAGTCCTAAATTTGGAAGGGGCTTCAGAAAACATCTAGTTCAAATTCCTGTCTTTCAAATGAGAAAACTGAGGCCTAAGGAGATAAATATGAGTTGGGATTTGAATCTGTAGCCCCAGATTCCAGAATCATAATTCTTTCTATCATATTAGACACAAAACATGTTTCCTGTGACCCGGTCCCACTGGACTAACCCAAGGGAGTTTAAACACATGGATTTACACACTAGGAAAACTGAGGGATGTTTTGCAGCTTCTGGAGCCAAAAAGTGCAAGAGAGAAGGATAGAGGGGATATATAGAGCATATCCTGATTTCTATAAAATGGTACTTCCTCAAATGTCAGTCAGTTGATAAGTATTAATTAAATGTCTGTTACATACTAGGCACTATGCCAAGTCATAAAGCGGGAGGTATAAAAAATATTCCTCCTCTCAAGTAGTTCACAGTCTACTGGGAGAAACAACATGCACAAAACAATGTATAAAATAAACTATATAAAAGATAAATTAGGGATAATCAATAAACAGAAGGCATTAGAATGGGGAAGGAGGGATTTGAAAAGGCTTTCTGGAGAAGGCAGGATTTTTGTTAAGAGTTGAAAGAGATGAGAAGGGAGAAAATTCCAGGAAAAGAAACCAGTCAGGGTAAATGCTTGCTGTCAGAAAATGGAGTTTCTTGTGTGATTAACATCAAGGGAACTAGTGCCATGAATCAAAGAATAGCTGGGAGTTTGGTGCCTAGAGACTGGGTTTGAGATGGACAAAGAATATGGCTTTGGATCGGCAGACTTAAAATGTTATATGGAAACAGAAGATGTCTAATCCCAGCTTTGTGCCTAATGGCCTCCATCTCCCAATTTGTCCAAATCCTATAGACTGATGTATCCAAGGCATTGTGGCTGTCTTGTGGTATCTCTGGGTCAGTGGGATCATACATACCCTTAGCAGCTGACAGCTGTGTATTTTTGTGCCCCTGCCATCTTCATTAACCTCTAAGGAATTAATGTGGGGCTGACAGCTTTATCCCTTCTAATTTGTCTGTTTACTTAATTAATGACCCTGCTGATTAGGCTCTGCTAAGTCATACTGGGTTACAGAATCATGGAAGGCACCTTTGCAGTCAGCTGGTCTACCCCCTTCATTTCAGAATTGCGAGCTAATCTCCAGGCAGAAATCTGGTTCTCTACTTCTCTCCTATTCCCTTATCCCTCAGGAAGACCAAGTTGGGATGTCTCAGCGTCTCTCTACACCTCAAATGAAAGCAGATTTCCCATTTTGCTGTACCCTCTTCCTCCACAACTGAGACAAGTGGTTAGATCAAATAACCAGCATGAAAGGATCTTTTAGCCAAAGTTTAATTGATAGCAGTGAGGGAAGAAATTGATGAGAACATTCATCTGTTGCACTCCTGAAACAAATCTCATTGGCTTCTAGCATTTCACTTTTTTGGATGTTATCATCAGCTGTCTTCCCTGTGCTATATCATGGACCCAACTTCACTGAAGTTTGTTTATTTGCCATCAGACATGTTCATCCCATAGCTGTAAGGCATTTCGCATATTAGCTTTGTGGAAGTCCTAGCCCAGACAAGTTACTCAACACCAGAGATCAAAAGCTGCCCTGGGCAAAATTTGTGAAGTCAGTGAAGTTTGTCTTTGGACATGGCAGTTCACTGTCTGCTCTCACCTGGGCCAATAAAAAGAAATATAACCACACAGGGAAAGACTGAAAGGGGACATGAAAGATCTATGAGCTTGTAGTTAGAAAACTTAGGCTCAAATCCTGGATTTGACACTAACTTATCTTCTATGGACAAGCCATTCCACTTCTCTAAACCTTGGTTTTCTCTCTACAAAATGGGGATAATTAATGACTATATGACTTACTTCTGCTGTTAGGATTATATGAGATGATTTGTGTAAAGTCCTTGGTAAATTTTAAAGTCTACTTATAGACTTCAGTTGGGATAAATAATGGCTTTAGGGGCAGCTCCGTGGCACAGTGGATAGAGCACCAGCCCTGAAGTCAGGAGGACCTGAGTTCAAATCTGACTCAGACACATAACAGCTGTGTGACCCTGGGCAAGTCACTTAACTCCAATTGCCTCAGCAAAAAAAAAAAAAGTGGCTTTAAATATTTCCTGATGAATGAATATGAGTACAAGAGTCTGCCCTGAATGCAACAGAAGTCTGCTTCTGCTCACTTTACATTCAGATCTGAGAGTAAATATAGCAACAATAAGATCAACAATGATAATAATAATAAAAAATATCATGCTAAGTGCTTTATTATTTTTACCAGTTTTTTTTCTGTTAATCACATGAGATGGGTATTGGAGGATTATTATTCCCTGTTTTACAAATGAAGAAATTGAGGTTCAAAGAGAAGAAAATTATTTGGCCATTAGTAAGCATCAGACCTAGAACTCAAATCCAGATTTCTGATTTCAAGGCAACTACTATTCTCACTATATTGATGGTTAACATGGGGCAAGAAGGAAGCAAAAGGGAAAAGGCAGTGCTATGTGACTGAGAGCTAGCCTAGGATAGAAGAATTACTAAACCTTTTTGCCCTGCCCCCTCAATTAATCCAATTAATCTACACTTATACCATCTACAAACCTCCCCAACTCAATCAATCTATATTTGCACCAATTTACATTTACAAAGAACCAACTGTAGGTTCTGTTTGATATTCTTTTAATCAGAATATTCTTATAGAATCAGATTTAGAGCTGATAGGGATCTTAGAGGTAAGTAATTACAAATTCCTTACTTTATAAATGAAGAAAGTGAGACACAAAGAAGTCAGAGGATCACAGTTTGAAAGCTGGAAGGAAGATTAGAGAGCTCAAGAAAAAGGGAAACCTAATGCATTAAAAAACATTGTGGATGGAGACCACAAAAGCAGAGGGGTCAGGCTATAATTGACAAAGGAGTCTCCGGGCCTGGAATGAAACTCATAAAACCTGAAAACTAGAAAGAGCATTAAGGATTACCTTATCCAACCCATGGGTGACCCAGGGTCACATAGATCTTGGTAGAGCCAAGATTATAACAACCAGGATCCTCTAGCTCTAAATCCAAGTCTCTTTCTATTACATGATACTGCACTCCAAGGAAATTATTCAATTCTTCAATCATCAAGCATTTTAAAAAATACCAATTGTGTGTCAGATACTGTCTTGTTTAAGACATGAAAGCTAGATTAAAACAGTGCCTGACCTTTTTTGCAATCTGTCAAATATGTATGGATGTACATGAAATATATACATGAGTGTACTTGAAATATATACAGAACTGATGATTGATAATCTTAGAAGGGAATGTATTAGCAATGGAAAGAGAGCAATCATGAAAAGTTCCCTACAGAATAGATATTTGAGTAGAATCTTGAAGGAAACTAGAGACTCCCTACAAATTATGATTTATATATTTTTAATTTTTTTATTAAAGCTTTTTTTTTTGCAAAACATATTTATGGGCAATTTTTCAACATTGACTCTTCCAAAGCTTTCCATTACAAATTTTCCCCCTTAATCCCCACCCCTCTCCTAGATGGCAGGAAGTCTATTACATGTTAATTATGTTGAAATACTTGACAAATTGAATATGTGTATACATATTATTACAATTATCTTGCTGTGAAAGAAAAGTTGGATCTATAAGAAAAAAAAATCTGAGAGGGGAAACATAATGCAAGCAAACATCAATAGAGAGCATGGAAATGTTATGTTGTGGTCCACATTCATATCCCTCTCTCTGGGTGTATATGGCTTTCTTTACTGAACAATTGGAACTGGTTTGAAATACTTCATTGTTGAAGAGAGCCATGTCAATATGATTTGTTTTTAAAAAAGAGTTTGGACAACATAATTTTTTCAATAATATATTTTTTTATTTTCAAAATTCATGCAAAGATTTTTTTCAACATTCACCCTTGCAAAACCATATTTTTCTCCTTCTCTTTCTCCCACCCTCTTCCCCTAAATAGCAAGAAATCCAATATAGGTTAAACATGTGCAATTCTTCAATTTGTATTTCCATATTTATCATGCTGCACACAAAAAATAAGATCAAAAAGGAAAATGAGAAGGAAAAAAAGCAAGTAAATAAAAACAAAAAAATACTATGTTGTGATTCATATTCAGTCCCCATAGTCCTCTTTCTGCATGCAGATAGCTCTCTCCATCATAAATCTATTGGAATTGACCTGAATCATCTCACATTGAAGAGTCAATTCCATCAGAGTTGATCATCACATAATATTTTACTTGCTGTGTACAATGTTCTCTTGGTTCTACTCACTTCACTTAGCATCAGTTCATGTAAGCCTCTCCAGATCTTTCTGAAGTCATCCTACTGATCATTTCTTATAGAAAAATAATATTCCATAACATTCATATACCATAACTTATTTAGCCATTCTCCAACTGATGGGCATCTACTCAGTTTCCAGTTCTTTGCCACTATAAAAAGAGCTTCTACAAACATGTGGGTCCTTTTTCCTTTTTATATTCTCTTTGGGATACAGACCCAGTAGAGACACTGCTGGATCAATGGGTATGCACAGTGTGATAGCCCCTTGGACATAGTTCCAAACTGCTCTCCAGAATGGTTAGATCAATTCACAACTCTATCAACAATGCATTAGTATCCCAATTTTTCCATATCCTTGCCAGCATTTATCATTATCTTTTCCTGTCATCTTAGACAATCTGAGAGGTGTGTAGTGGTACCTCAGAGTTTCTGGACAGCATATTTAATGAAATCATAAATGAAAACTTCTCAGATCTATTAGAACCAGAAGACAAAATAGAAATAGAAAGAATGAACTGGTCATCTCCTAAAAGAACACCCTCCCAAAGGAAAAGTCCTAGAGATTTACCATAACCCAAATCCAAGGTCAAGCAATAAAAATGCTCCAAACATCTGGAAAGAATGAGATTAAATACCAAGAAACTAGTCAGTGGCACACAAGACCTGGTTGCATCTACTAAAGATGAGAGGAAATCTTGGAATATAAAATTTTTTAATGGCAAAATGTATAGTCAGACAATCAAGAATAACTTATCCCTAGTTTTTTCCCTGAAAAAGTACAATACCAAGTAAAAAATTTTAAATGAAAACCCAAAACTCAAGAGTAAAACCTCAAAAAAGCAAATTTATTTAAGCAGTTGGATGGAACTAGATATGTAGTACTAAAGTTACTAGATAGCATAGTAGATAGAATTTTGGACTTGGGGTCAGAAAAACCTGGGTTCAAATACCTTCTCAGATACTTAACCAGTATGACCTTGAGCAAATCATTTACTCTTGCAACCTCAATTTATTTACTTATAAAATGGTGATCATAATAGAATATACCTCACATGTCTGTTCATCAATAAAGAGTGGAGAAGGGGATAACCATTAAATATGTAATTTCTGGCATATGAATGAAATGGTATATTATTGCAGTGTAAGATATAATGAGTGATATGAGTAGAACCATTTCTATAAGGACAATATTGTAAAGACTAATAATCTTGAAAGACTTAAGAACTTTGATAGGTATAATGACTTGTTATGTCTCCAAAGACTCACAAGAAAACATGTTATTCATTTCCTGACAGAAAAAGATCTGTTGAAACTTTTAAAAAATGTACAGAAGAGAAAAAGAAGAAAGTTCAAAAGGAAGCACCACTAAGCAGGACAGTTTTGAAAGTGATAATATATGGAACTTATCATATATTTTATTTTGAATAAAGTTATATGAAATGGAGATTCCTGGACTCATATGCAATATTTTGTTCATTTTGCTTTCTTTATGGAAATGCTCTATTTTTGGTATTTAAAGGAAGAAAATTAAACAATATGAACAATTAAAAAAAAACTCATGTCAGAGAGAGAGGTAGTTCCTAGGACAGATTAGTATATATATATGTATATATATATTTTTTTTTTCATGGGAATATTAATGTTTCATTGTTTTTCTTTTTTATTAGGGAATGTTCACTCTGGGGGTTGAGGTAGGAAATGGCTGCTATAAAGACAAAAGCTATCATTTATTTTTAGAAAATAATAATAATGATAAATGGAGGGGATGGCTGCTTAATTCTTTCCCAGCAAGAACATTCATCAAAAGCTTAGGCATGTACCCAAACAACCCAGTTATAGTATGTATTGTTAGAGAAGAAATTTCTCTAAATATTTGCTGCATCACCTCTTGTAGTGAACCATTTTCAAAGTTTATTACCCATTTTGAAAACTAGTAGCAACTTTTAGTCATTTTTAATTTATTTCTTTTAGACTAAGACTACCATAGTTCATAAGATCATAGATTTATAGCCGAAAGGGGCCTCAGGAACATCTAGTCCCTCCCTATCTTTCCGATTTACAGATGAGGAAACTGAGGCCCAGAAAAGCTAAGTGCCTTCTGCAGGGTGACAGAGCTAGTGAGTATCTGAAGTGGGATTTAATACCATGTCTCCCTGACTCCAGGACCAGGTGCTATTCACTTGGCAATAGTGTCCTTCTCTCATCATTTGACATAGTGGAAAGAACTCTTGATTTGGAGTTAGAATACAAGGTACAAACATTAGCTACATTGCTGGGGGAAAACTTATGTGACTACTCTGAGCCTTGATTTCCTCCTCCACAAAATGGGAATGATCATAATTATATTACTTACCTCACAGCATTGTGGAAAAAGGCACTTTGGGACTCTTAAAGCACTATAAAAGTGGGAACTGCTCTTACTTGTTTTTGAACTTGGTGATTATATCTTTCCTGAAGTCTTTGGCTTTGATCTCTGCCATTTTAGAAATTCAATGAAAAAAAAAAAAAACAACAATACAACAACACTTGTTTTATGCATAGGGGCATCATGGAATAGAGGATATAGGACAGCCTTTGAACCAGAAAGATTTGACTTCGAGCATAGATCATGACAAAAACATACAATCTTTGTGATCCCCAAGTAAATTACTTAGAACTTTTACTAACATAAGTGGATCAATTTTTTTGCCTTCATCCAGCATTTTGTGAAGCTGTTTCAACTGCTTATAAGTAACCTGATTTTGGATAAATCACAAGATTGTTTCCCCCTCCCCAAAATCATTTCAGACTACTCCTCTTCCTCTCAACTCAGTATCTCCCAATACCCTTCACCAATAAGAAAGTAAAACTAGGAGTCTCAATTCCTATGATTTTTTTCTCTCTAAATGTATATTAATTGTGTGGAAAACAAGGTTCTATGACTTTGGCCATCAAGAACCTTGGCTCCCGTTTGTTTCTGCAACCACATGCATTGCTAAATAAATTGTTGTCTGGATGTGACTACTCAATTTCTTTATTCTGCCACAACAGTGCTCTGGGGAACTCTTTAAAACTATCAGTTGCAGAGAAAGTATTGACCTGAATTGATAGAAAGAGTTTTCTCAGCTACCCATACCTCTTACTAGTGAAATCAGCAGTCCAGTTTCTATCTCTATCCCTATTTTCCAAGTACTAAGTGCTAAAGAATACAGATGAAAAAACAAAATATTACATGTTCATATTCTAATGGGGGGGAAGGACAACAATCCATATGAAAGTTTTCAACTGTAAGAGAGAAGGAAGTGGTCCTTAGAATATGATGGTAAGGTATGCATTCATTCAACCATCCACCCAACAATTCTGTTCAATTCAACATTTACATTCAGTGCCTACTATATCTAAGTCCAAAAATAATCATTGTCCAATATAATTTAAACTTCTTGAAGGTAGGAAAGAGTGTCTCATTTTTGTTTCACTCTCTCCAGTGCCTAGGTCCATTATTTTGGGAAATAGAGTGTTCTAGCTAGGATCAACCATTTCTCATTACAAGTCCCAGCCCCCATTAACTATCTCTACCTAATAAATAATAAGCTGAATCTAGCAGAATGGTGCTCTGCTCATTTCCTTTAAATCAGGCACTGCAAGAACAGCATCTTCTCTTTGTACCTAACAACCTCAGCAGTGGATCTGGACTATGTTTATTTGGTGTTTACCTGGCTCCCAAGACCATTGACTCCCAAAGACTCTGTCTGTGTAGCACTGAATCACCTGTCCCTCTCTTATATGTTTTTGTGCCTTATCTAACACAGGATTGTAATCCTCCCCTCCTTCCCTCCCTCCATTCCTCTTTTTCCTTTCCCTTCCTTTTACCTTTGTTTTCTTTTCTTTCCTCTTCTTTCCTTCCATCTTCCTCCCTCATTTCCTTCCTTTTTACTTCCCTCTCTACTTCTTTTCTTCTTTCCTCCCTCCTTTTCTTCTTTTTTCCTTTCAATCCCTCCTTTCTTTATCACCTCCCTCCCTTCTTTTCTCCTTCTTTCCTTCTCTCCCTCTCTCCTTTCCTGTCCTTCTTTCATTTTCTTCCCTTCTGCCTCTCTTCTATTCCCTTCTTTCCTTTTCCCACTATTTTCTCCTTTTCTCTCATTCCTTTACTTCTCTGAACTCTCTATTTTTAATTTGTCTCCTCATTCTCCTGTCACTTTCATCTCTCCGTTGTCTCTCTTCTTCTTCCTCTCCTTTCTTCTTTCTCCTGTCTCCCATGTGTCCTTCTGATTTCTATTATTTCCTCTCTTTTCTTATTCTCTTCCATTTATCCTCTGAGTTGTTTAGCCAGAGAAATCTTGGGGATAGACAGAAGTAGAAAGGAGGAACTAACTCACAATGAATTGAGGAGAACATAGACATTGGACAATTAAATCCTTTGGAGGTAGAGTTAGATGAGTGAAAAAGTACATATCCAGGAAGAATAGTAGTTTCCCTGAAGGCCAAACTAGGTGGACTTTTACAATGGGAGATTCTGGATAGCTAGGGACAAGGCATGAAGCAGATAGGTGGAGAGAGGGAGATGAGAAATCCTGAGGAAGAAGGGTTCACAAGGCAAAATAAAAACTTCATTTTCTTTCTCATTTAGTGTATGATTTGGGTGTTGACCCTACCTATTTCCTATCTCCAAGAAAGGTCTCCAGCTAGAACTGACTCCTCCCAAACATAATGTCCCCTCTTGTCTTTCCTGTCACCAGACTATTTAGGCTGCTTTTTTTGTTTCCTCTCCTCATTTCCAGTGTGTCTTTGCTTGGGATCTCTGAAAGGAAGATGGGATAGGTCAGACCTTCCATAACTGGCTTCCTGGAGGATCAAGTGACTCTGCCTAGAGTATCAACACTCTAGATGACTTCAGTGGACAATGAATTTAAATATTATTTCAAAGACTTCTATGGGCCCATTTCATATAAAGAAATAGAAGTGTTAGAATTTTGAGTCAGAATACTTGAGCAAAGTTCCAACCTGTCATTTCTCTTGCTAGCTGACCTAAAACATGCTGTTTTCTCCCTGAGCCTCTGTTTCCTCATTTGTAAAAAATGGGAATGAGGCTACCCATCCTATTTGTCTCCCTGGGTTATTCTGAACTTCAAGTGAGAGAAAGAAAAGCTATAATGGATTTTGTAACCACGCAATATTGCTATCTAAAATGTAAGCTATTTTTTGCTATTCTTCTGTGACACTGAAACCTTAATGGCCTTCTAACATAAATCATCAACTGCCAGAGAAGCATTGAGAGTCTAAATGAATCTGCAAAGGCCACTTGGCTCTCTTCAATCAGGAGCCAGTAAAGTGCTTCATTCAGAGCACCCTCTGGGCCTTGGTCTACATCTTCCTCTGTGAGCTTACTTTGCCTTTTCTTTGACTAAAATCTTGAAGAACAGGACCTCAGAGAGGGAAAACTAGAGAGATAAGCTTTGGAGTCTCTGACTTTTGAAAGAAAGAGGAAAGATGTGAGAGAGAAGAAAGGGAACAGGGGAGAGACAGAGAAAGAGAGAGAGACACAGAGACAGAAAGAGGCAGAGAAAGACACACACACAAGTACACACACAAACACAGAGGAACAAAAAAGAGATAAAGAAGGAAATTGTGTGTGTGTGTGTGTGTGTATAAAAGAAATGATATATGAGAAATAAGGAAGAGATATGGAATGATGGGAGAGGAAAAGATACATTGGAGAGAAGTGGGAGAGAGAGAAAAGAACAAATGAGAGAAAAGGGAAATAGGGAGATAAGAAGAGAGAGAACAAGGATAGAGAAAAGATCACTCTATCAATAAATATTTATTATCTACCTTGTGCCAGGCACTATGCTAAGTGCTGGGCATATAGAAAAGGCAAAAAAATAGTGCCTACTCTCAAGGAGCTTACAATATAAAGGGAGAAACAACATGCAAACAGATATATACAATTAAGTTATATGCAGGATAAATAGAAAATAATTAACACACTGGGGTGAAAGCATTGTTAATGAATTAAAAGGGAGGAAGAAAGATAGGAGTGGAGTTGTGTCTCTGTGGAGAGACAGAAAGAGATACACACAGGACAGAGGAAGGCAGAGATAAACAGAGAGAAATAAAGGGAGAAAGATAGACATAGACAGGTACAGAGAGATAGAGAGATATTGAGAGACAGAGAGAGACAGAGACAGAGAGACTCAGAGAGAGACAGAGACAGAGAAAATCAGAGAGAGACAGAGATACAGAGAGATAGAGACAGAGACAAAGAGAGAAGAAAAGGGAGAGGGAGAGGGAAAGGAAGGGAGACAAAAAGGAAAAGAGTAAAAGGGAGAAAAAGAAGGAAAATGAGGGAGAAAATATTGAAGAAGATACACATTTGGGTGAGTAAAGAAGACTAGAGGGGAGATGAAAAGAAGAAAAGTAATAGATGGGAAAATATACAGAAGAAATATGAAAGAAAAGAATAAAAAGAGAAAGAAAAAATAGAAGAAGGGAGAGAGAGCAAATAGGGAGACAAGTAAGAGGAGAGAGGAGAAATGAACTCAAGAGAGACCTGGGGGAAAAGAGAAAGAGACATAGAAGAGAGGAGAGGAAGAGATAATGGGGAGAGAAGAGGGAATGTAGAAGAAAAAGGGAGATAGACACAAGAAAGAAAGGACATAAAGAAAAGGAACAGAAAGTGGTAGAGAGAGAATTGAGAAAGGAAGGAAAGGAAAGAAGGGAGAGATAAGAAAGTAAAATAGAAGAAGGAGGAGGAGATTTAAGTGAAAGAGGGGAAGAGATGCTTGATAAAGGGAAAAGAATAGGGAGAAAGAAGAAAGAAATAAGGAAGAAATAAGAGAAGAGAGGAATAAAAAATAAAGAAGAGGGAGAAAGTGGAAAAAGAAGATAAAATGGATGAGAATAGGGCAAAATGAAATCAGGAGGGAGAAGCCAGATGAAGAAACAGGAGGGGGAGAGGGATCTGGTGTGGATAATCAATCCACAAGGTGGTCATGCAGTGACCTGGAACATAGTAGGCTTTTAATAATCAAATTGATTATTTGATTGCTGCAGTGTTGGTTAAGTATCGAGAAATCACTCCTATGCTCCTTCCTTTTGTTTTCTTAGAGGAAGACTTTGACATCTTAGTTTTGGTCACTAAGACGACTACCAAAAATTTAACCTCCTTCCCTTCTATTGTTTCTCTTCCCCTTCTTTTTCTGCAGCAGAGCTCCTCTTCCTGTTCCTCCTCCCTTTGTCCAAAGTATAACTATTGTCATTGTTACCAGAATGGTCCCCACAACTGCTCTGGGTAGAGAAGATGCGCACCCTTTCACCATTTAGTGGGAGGGCATTTGAGGGCCCAAGATAGGGAAGTCACTAGCAAAAAGTCACACAGTGAGTCTGTTCTTTGACTCTTTCTTGTTCTGTCTCCAGAAGACCAGGCTTCTCTCCACGATTACTCTCATCGCCTACTCTCACAGCAAGAATAAAATAGAGGCACCATTCCCATCATTTAATGTGACTGGCTGCCATGGCAACAGGTGCGACATCTGTACCACCAGAGAACAAATGGAGTTTATCAAGAAAACAGCATGAGGAGCCACAGAGAGTCCTGGGGCTACTTGGGCTGATTTCTCTACATCTCGGCTAAGGTACTGAGAAGGCAGGGAGGGGTAGTAGTGGCTCAGGGCTCAGGCTTATATATAAACTACCTCCTCTAATAAGCTTAACTGGGACTTTGGCAAAGTGGTACTTGTGATTTTACTTTGTTTTTAATGAACATGGTGAAGCAATTAGGAATCCAGCAGAAAATGCTGGAGTAGGCAGTTATTCCTATGGGGAAGGCCTGAAACAAATAGGCAGAGGACCCTTCTTGTTTCTGAATTGTGCCCGGTAGTGAGTCACAAGTGGTCTAGCAAGTGTTCAGAACTCCTACTGGTCAATTCCTAATTTTCATCACAGATTTGGGGCTTATTGAATCAGATTCCCAGAAAATGCTTTAAGTTCCTAAGAGGGAGAGTGTGGAATTGAATTCACAATCACAGATCTTGGGTTCAAATTCTGACGGCTATTTGCTAATTAGAAAATCTTGAGTAAGTCATGTAAGCTCCCTGGACCTCAATTTTATAATGCATAAAACAATGAAATTAAGATTGATGATCTTTAAGGTCTCTTTCAATTTTTTTCTTTTAGTTGCTTTTTTATTAAAGTCTTTTATTTTCAAAATATGTGCATGGATAATTTTTGATTCTTAATCCTAGTATTTCCCCCCCCCCCCATTTATTCCAATCTATATGAGCAGGTAGATCTGAATAGAGGTGGTTATAAAAACTCCTGCTATGGTGTTTGTCCTTCAGGAAATTACATGATCAAGAAAGAAAAGCATCCATGCCTTCTGCTCAAGTACCAACAATATAGCTCCCTGCTATTGAATTAAATTACTGAATTAAATAATATATCCCAATATTTTCATTCAATTACCAAAAATATCATTTCATACCTCATAAAATAGTCTCACAAACATAAACCACAACCCAGAGAACAGAAGAGATACTTTTCCTATGATATTTTGTATTTAACTGAACTACATCAATTATAAGGCAAAAACCCCAAGAAATAATGATACAATCCTAATATTCATATAATCTTTTAAAATTTTGCAAAGCATCATATGTGCATTATCTAAGTGACAACTTTAAGGTGGTATTAAATGACCTTCTTTAATGGTTTCACTATATTTTTTGAGCCTCACACTTCAATCCCCAGTTTACTCCAGTAGACTAGACTACTTCTTGGCCATTTTTTAGATCGAGTTGTGTGTTCTCCTCAGTCCCTTCCCACTAAGATCACCTGGACTCTACCCCTTGGTCCTTGGACTCTGATAAGTGAGCTTTGTTGCTATCTTGCCCAGAATCAGAACTCCACGTAATTTCCTAATCATTTCCAAACAGCTCCACAGCCTGAATGCTTCATTTAGGGTATCCTTTATTTAACTTTTTTATGTATTATATTTTTTCATTGAGGGTAAAAACTGTCTTGCTTGAATCTATTTGTATACCTAGTGCTTAGCACAGTGCTTGGCATGCAGTAAGCTTGTAATAAATGTATCATCACTCATTTATTAATTCATTCATTGATTCATATATAATGTCTTGCTCTCTTTAATTTATCTCTCCTTCAAAATCTTTGTTTAGGCCATTTCTCATAACTAGGATGCCCTCCTTCTTAGCCAGTCCATTTCCTTGTTTTCTTTCAAAACCCAACTGCAAACTCATCTGCATCTTTGCTAATTCTTCCCCATATTGATCACCCCTTCACTTTACATCTAACAATTTGTGGTCTTGTGAAAAATTACTGGACCTCTCTGGATGTTTATATTCTTTTTTGTAAAAGATGGGGTTGGACTAAATGATCTGTTATTGACTTACTTCCCTGCTCTATGACCTAAATTTATTGTATATCATCACATACTTGTTTTGTTATTAATTTCCTCATTTTTTCCACTAGCACATGTAGAATTATAGAATTATATTCTATATAGTTCTATATAGCATTTTTAGGGGTATGCTTTTTTGTCATGGACTCTTTGGTGAAAGGTATTATAATAATATTTTTTAAATTGGTAATTGAAGGAAATATTAAATTCCAAATAGAATTGAGTGAAAATAAAGATGGATTCCTGCCCCGCCCCCAATCATGCTCAAAGATCTACTGAAATCTCTGTCAATGAATCCAAGGATAAATACCCATGCTCTAATCGCTTTGTTCCTTTTATAAATGAAGAAACTGAGGTGGAAGTAAAATTAAGTGACTTGTCTCCCCACCTTAGAATATGAACTTCTTGAGGTAAATGACTTTTTTTTCTTCCTTTCTTTGTATCCTTAGTCCCAGCTCATATAGCTTGGCATACAATAAGCACTTAATACATGTTCTCTGATTTGCCCCATTTTACATAGATAATAATAGCAGAATGGAGATTTGAACTCAGGTCCTTTGGCTCTTAATCTAGAGTTCTTTCAACTTTATCATCTGCCTTGTGATAGTGTTTCTTGAATTAGGTATAAACCTTGAAAGGGCAAATTAAATGACTTTCTCAGGTTCATATATCCTATAATAATGCAGAACTAGGATTTGAACCTGGATCCTAGGTCCCCCAAATATAGTGCTCTATTGTATGAACATGTGATGGTTTGTGGGAGCCATTTTTTTTTAGTTTGGACCTGCAAATCCACTATGGGGCACTAGAATGGCACTGTAATGAAGAGTACTAGGCCGGAAAGGAAATCTTTCATCTTCCTGAGTTTGAAACTAGCCTCAGACACTTACCAATTGAATAACCCTGGGCAATCCACTTAACATTATTTGCCTCAATTTCCCCTTTTGTCAAATGAGCTGGAGAAGGAAATAGCAAATCACTTTCCACTATCTTTCCTAAGGAAATCCCAAATGGGGTTATGAAGAGTAGGATATAACTGAGAAACTGAACAACAGGAACCATTTCTTGGATGGGGATAATCCTTCATCAATACAGATCAGAAAATACTCTACAACTGATCTCAGAGTATTGCCTAGGACACTGAGAAATTAAGCAGCTTGCCTTAATATTATAGAGTCAAAGACATGTCAGTGACAGAACACCTGGGTCTTCCAGAGCTTGCTCTATCCATTAAACCTTGTTATTTCTCCTGGCCACAAACCCGCCTTTATGCCCTTTTGCTCAACAGTGCCCGTGTACAAATGAGCTAACTGGGGACCTGATACTGTAACAGATCAGACTCCCTAAGGGAATTCATACTGTGAAACTAAGCCTACCTAGCAGCTAATTTTAACCAACCTGTCAAAGGCCACTTAGGCCCATCTTAGAAAAGGAGAACAGAAGTAAACCTGTTTTGGCAAGTCTGGCAGTGGCTGTGATTAAGTTGGAGTGGTTATGGACAGACCTTTCCTTTCAATGGTCCCAGACCTCCCTCTGTTGACACAATGAGCTACGGACTCTGGGCTGAGAGGCTGGCTCTAACAAACAAAGAGAAAAGCTGTATCCTTAATTTAAAATATTCTGAGAAAGCTCCTGCTAAAAATCTTTCCTCTACTTGGACTTCAGTCTTCTTCTCTCCCTGGGAGAGTTGTTTTTCATTAATAAAAGATATTTACAAGAAAACAGAATTTGGGGATGCTGAGAAATTCATCTGTTCTAGCTGCTTGCTTTTCTCCTTGTCATCCCCCCAAACATAGCATCATCCACCCCTCCTCCAGCCCCACACAGACACACACACAAGCCCTCAGCTTTGTGACAATTAGTTGCCCGGGAGATGATTATACCTTCAGGTGGCAATCAGACACAGGGCAAACTCCAAAACAACCAGCCTGGATCTCATGCAAATTTATGCTACCAGGGTTGAAAGGAAAGAAAAAAGTCAGGCATGAGGAAAAAAAATAACTGCAAGTGATGTGAACTTAAGAGCATTATCGAACAAGGTCTTTGATTGCAGGGAGCCGCCAATGGCTAGGGGGCTGGTGGTTTAGCTGCTCCCATTTGGATTTCTTTGCTTTCTGAAAAGGTTGTCTGTGACAGGTCAGTTTGACTAGAGTGAACAACAACAGCAAAACCCAACTTGGGTGCATTTTAATCAGAACCATAGGATAGGGATGCAAAGCAAGAGGGGACCTGAGAGGTCAATCAGTCCCATGCTTTGGCTTGACAGAGAAAAAGTTCAGAAAGAAGCTCAGAAAGGTCAAATCTCTTGTCTCGGGTCATACAAAGAACAAAACTGTGATTAAATTCTAAGCCTGAGATCTTTGAAAAGCTCCCTGTCTTCCCATGGACACCTGGAGATATCTGAGGGTGGGCAAGGAAACATACTCCCTACAGATCATCCCCCTCCAAAGATCCAGTTTACTTTGTTTTACTTCTCCCATTCTTGCCTACTTACTCTACCTCTACACTATTATGATCATGCCCGACCAAGGCAAAACTGCCAGATGCAGTCTAGAGAACTGCATCATGGGACATATATACTAGAGTCAACCAATCAATAAGCATTTATTATGTACCTGAGTGCTGTATAAGGTACTGGCATCCAAAACAAAATGAAACAATCCCCCCACCCCATTCAAGGGAAAATATCATTTATTCTGAGTTTAATGGCAGAGTAGACCCTCCCAGGGCCTTGTCTATCCATTACCTCTCCTGGAGCCACTAACACTTCTTTCTTTCCTCATGCTCAATAGCACCTCTGTACAAACTAGGTATCTGGGGATGTGATCTGTGGTCCTGTAATAGTCTCTGGAAATAATGAGATCTTGGGGGCAGGGTATCTCCACATCTGTTTCCAAACTGAGAAATTGGAATTCCATTTAGCTTTCTTGAGGTAGTGGTCATGGAGTGAATTATATTCTTTTTTCATATTTTTGTCTTATTGCTTGTTTTTTTTTTCACTAGAAGCTACCTTGCCATCTACTTTGAACCAAGATAAAAATTTAAATTAATGTGAACTTTAATGGAGTGAGAAATAAACTGAATAAGAAAGTAATAAAAGGCAAAATTCAGCACAATGAGGATTTAAACAACTTAGTAAACAGTATTGAATGGTGAGTCAGAAGGGGTGGGTTCAAATTCTGTCAGGACTTAGTGGCCATATAATCTTAAGTAAACCTCTTCATTTGGAAAATGAGGTGGTTGGACTAATTCATGTCCATCCTACTCTACCATTTTGACTTTTGCATTCTATAATCTGTTCTATATTCCTCCCTAGTCTCAGGGAAGCAATGAACCTCTCTGGAAGGTCCTTACAGCTTCTGTGACAGGCCAGAATAAAAGAGGCAAAATGACCTCTACTTTGGGATCCAGGAGTCCCTGGGTCATATGGATCTTCTTATTGACATAGGATCTGAGGAACCTGGGGCACAAGCAGGGTGGAATCAGGACTTTAGCAGAGACTTTAGCACAGCACAGCAACTTGTGTCCAGGATGACTCACTCTGACAGCTGGAGACTAATTTAGCATCATTTTCCCACAATTGATCATGCCTCATGCACAGACCTAATCCATATTTATAATTGCACATTGGACAACTCAAATTTTCTCCATCTGCCAGGGGGCAGCGCACTGGTTGCTAACTGTGAGCTGGGAAGAGGGGACTTTTCAGAGTTATCCTTGAAGGTTGAAGATCTGGTCTGATTGAGTGCAAAGCCTGAAATGTGGAGACCTTCTAAAGGACTGCAGCTTGTTTTGAAGCCATTCTGAATTTAAGCAATAAGTATATTATTAAGTACTAACTGAGTTAAGGTCAACTAGGCACTGAGATGATGAAGGCAAAAGCAGACTACTCCTTGCCTTCATGGAGCTTACATTCTATTGGAGGAAGACAACAGGTACATACAAAGGAGAAAATTATAAATAGTTAAATAGGGACAGCTAGGTGGCTAATGGATAGAGCACAAGTCTTAGAGTCAGGAGGATCTGAGTTCAAATTCAGTCCCAGACACTTATTAGCTGTGAGTCACTTAACTGCAATTGCCGAGAGAGAGAGAGAAAGACAGACAGACAGAGACACAGACACAGAGACACAGACACAGAGAGAGAGAGAAGGAAAAGGAGAGAGGAAGATATATATATATATATATATATATATATATATATATATATATAGAGAGAGAGAGAGAGAGAGAGAGAGAGAGAGAGAGAGAGAATGAGGGAGGGAGAGAGAGAATGAGGGAGGGAGAGAGAGAATGAGAATGGGAAAGGCAGAGATAAACCTCCACAGAAAGTATATAAAAACTAGGTCATGGTTTATGTGAGGGCAGCAGGGTAGAGCCATAATACATTAAGTGCTGAGATTGGAGTTAAGACTCACTTTCCTGAGTTCAAATCTAGTACTTCTGAGAGGCCATAACGATGTCCTGGTTAGGGAAAAGAGCATTCTGGGGAAAGGTGCTTGCTAGCTCTGAGACCCTGGACAAAAAATCATTCAAACTCTTCTTGCCTCTGATTCCTCATGAGATAATTTGCGTAATATGCTTAACGGACCTTAAAGTGCCATATAAATGTTTGCAATTATTAAAATGCCTGGATTTCTTCAAGAGTCACCCATAGGCCATTTCTAAGCCAAGAGTATCAATTTCAGACTCTCATTCCCATATCCAATCTGTTAACAAATTCAGTTTATTCTATCTTTGTAGCGTCTCTTCTATATTCTCTCCCTCCCCAAATTCCTCTGAGACTGCCATCAGCCTAGCTCATACTTTCATATTGGAGGCCTCCTGCTACAATCCAACTTCCACTCAGTTGTCAACTTCATCTTCCTAAAGCACAAGCCTGATCATGTTACCCCCCCAACTGAAATATACTCAAGAAACTACCCATTACCTCCAGAATCAAATATGAAATCCTCTGTTTGGCACACAAAGGCCTTTATAACCTCCTCTCTCTCTACCCCTCCTTTTTTCAGTCTTCTAACACCTTCCTCCATAGTTGTCTCCTTCCAACAGGGAACACTCCATCTCTAGTCTCAAGAGCATTTTCACTGGCTGTATGCCATGCCTGGAATACTCTCCCTCTTCATTTCCACCTCATGTTTCTTTCAAATCCTAGCTAAAAGCCCACCTTCTTATGCGAAGCCTTTACAGATCCTTCTTAATGCCAGTACCTTCCCTCTGTGACTCTCTGCAATTTATTCTGTGTATATTTTGTCTTGCCCTTTAGAGTATGAGCTCTAAGAGCAAGGACTATCTTTTGCCTTTCTTTGTATTGTCTTTTAAAAAAATATTTATAATAGCTTTTGATTTTTCCATTTGAAAATGCAAATGCAGTTTACATCATGTAGTATTATATTACTATATATGCACTTATTATTGGTATGTTATTATATATATTATATACATTAGTATATATATTACATATTAGTATATTATTAGTGATAATAGTAATTATTAGTAATAAGTATTATTACTATACTTATATTACTTTTTACATGCAAAGATAATTTTCAACATTCACTTTTATAAAACCTCGTGTTCCAAGTTTTTCTCCTTTTGTCTCCCTTTCCCCTTCCCCAAGATAGCAAGCAGGTTAAACGTGCAATTTTTCTAAACATGTTTATCATGCTGGGCAAGAAAAATCAAATCAAAAAGGGGAAAAAACACAAAAAGGAAAACAACAAAAAAGGTGAAAATACTATGCTTTGATCCGCATTCTGTCTCCATGATTCTCTCTCTGAATGCAGATGGTTCTCCATCCCCAGTCTAGTAGAGTTGCCTTGTTGAGAAGAGCCACATCCATCAGAGTTGATCATCACACAATCTTGTTGTGGCTGTCTACAGTGTTCTTTTGGTTCTACACCCTTCACTTAGCATAAGTTCATTTTTCTTTGTATTGTCAGAAGTTAGCATCGTAGGATTTAATAAATACTTATTGATCCGCTGATTAATCCACAGAACTCCACCCCCATTGTAGGTCCTCGCTTCCTCCTGAAGTTATTTTCTATCTATTTATCTACATCCCCACCAATATCTTGCTTTATTTGTGTCTTTGTAGTCTTAGTACCTAGTATAGTTCCTGGTATCTGTCCTTCCATCCATCTATCTAAACACATATATGTATGTACATATATACATATATGTATATATTCATGTATATACATTCATGTCTACATTGTATATGTAATACCATATGTATATACTTATACATATGTATATACACATATAAATACATTCATGAATACACATATAGATATAGATGTAATTATACATATGGCTACTTAATAAATGCTTTTTGAAATGAGTTGAAACAATTCTTTTTATTTAAGCAAATTAAACATCTCCCCAAAAGAAATCTGTACTATTAGTTACATTAGTAATTCTTTACAGATAACATGACCATAAAAATATAAATTATGAGAGAAGAAAATGATCACTAAAGGGAAGTCTCCCCCTAACCTAGTCTAGGAGTAGGATCATGATATTTCTCAGAATTTTTCCCCATTTCCCTGAATGACATTGAACTCTTGGTCACTTGACTCTTGCTCCTTCCTGGGCAAAGAGTCCTTTTCTCCAGCATGCTCTTCTCCCTAATTAGGACATCTTACAGGCCTCTCAGAATCAGTATGAAAGTAGAGTGAAGAAAGCATAGGATAGCATTGCCAGGAGACCAGCATTTATTTCCAACTCCCTGTCTCCACTTTAATTCATATTTTTATTAAACTTTCAGTGTAGGAAGAAACATTTAGAGAAAACAATGACTCCATGTCCGTTGCTGTTATTAGTCCCTTTCAACTCCCACCAAAGAGCAGCCCAGGACAGCAATATTAGCACTTAGGAGGCAGTTGAGGGGTGGGAAGTGGGAAACTATAAAAGGGTTGGATGGGGAGTAGGAGTAGATTTGGCCAGCAGCCCTGAGCACAAAAGACAATCCTTGAGATGCCATCAGGACAGTAGCAAGATTTTCCATTTTATTAATTTACTGTGAAGTATTTTTTAAAAGAGCTGACTTTTTGAGCTGGCTCACAAGCTCGGTGATGCCATATTGTTCTCAACAGAAGGTCATCCATTCTTGCTCTTCTATTATAGTTGGAAAGAATTTTAGAAGCTATCTGGTTCAATTCTTGAGGTTCTTGCCTAGGACATGGGAGTTGAACCAAGTAGGTTCTTGCTGATTCCAAAGCTTGACATTCTAGTCACTCTACTATCTCTCCATCTTGCCCCTACATCTTTCTTTTATCTCCACTCCAACTCACAATTCATGACTTCCCCTTCTTATTTTTACTCTCCACACATATCTAAATTTTTTTCTGCACAATGATGCTTCAATGTGTATCTTTGTCTGCACTCACACAGTCACCATCTTGGTTCAAGTGCTCATAATCTCTCTGTGGTTCCCTAGATTATGAGAATAATCCCCTAATTGTCCACCCTCACTCAAATTTCTCCCCACTCCAAGTCATCTTTCACACAACTACCAAAGCGATTTTCTTGTTTTCCCTTATAAACATATTTCCACATTTATTATGCTACACAAGAAAAATAAGGTCAAAATGGGAGGAGGGGAACAAACAAGCAAACAACAACAACAACAAAAGATAAAAATACTATGTTGTAAATCACATTCAGTCCCTATAGTCCTTTCTCTGGATGCAGATGGATTTCTCCATACAAAGTGATTTTCTTAAAGCTAAGATCTTCCCATTTCACTTTTCTATTCAACAAACTTCTGTGGCTCCCTTTCATATCTAGAATCAATCTTAAACTCCTTTGTATGGAATTTAAAGCTACTTATAATTTTCTACCTTTCTCTTTTCCTAGTCTGTTGACACATTACTACTTTTTACAATTCCATCACTATATTGACTATATACTGGTGTTCTTTATAAGAGTTACTTCCATCTCCTATATCCATTGCTTTACAAGAGTTGTGACCCCTACATAGAATGGTTTCCCTTTCCATTGCCAGTTTTTCAATCCTTGGCTTCCTTTAAGATTCAATAATAAAGCCATCTTTTTTCAGAAGGCCTCTCTGGCTTCCTTCACAACTAATACCTTGTACCATCTTTGTATGTGTAATGTAAAACAATTATTATAAATGTTATTTTCTCCATTAGTCCCCTTCTGAAAGGGACCCACATGTGCAAAAATGTTTGTGGCAGCCCTTTTTGTAGCAGCAAGAAACTGGAAATTGAAAGAATGCCCATCAATTGGAGAATGGCTGAATAAATTATGGTATATGAATGTTATGGAATATTATTGCTCTGTAAGAAACGACCAACAAGAGGATTTCAGAGAGGCCTGGAGAGACTTGCATGAACTGATGTTGAGTGAAATCAGCAGAACCAGGAGAACATTATACACAGCAACAAGACTATACGATGATCAATTCTGATGGACATAGTTCTCTTCAACAATGATGTGATTCAAACCAGTTCCTATTGTTCAGCGATGAAGATAGTCATATACATCCAGAGAGAGGCCTGTGGGAACTGAATGCGGAACACAACACGGCATTTTAACGCTTTCTGTGAATATTTCCATGCATTTTCTTTTCCTTCTTAGGTTTTTTTTTTCTTCTTCTCTTTCTAGATCTGATGTTTCTTATGCAGTAAGATAACTGTATAGATATGTATACATATATTGTATTTGTCATATAATTTATCCTATTTAGCATGTATTAGATTACCTGTCATCTAGGGGTGAGGGGTGGGGGGAAGGAGGGGAAAAGCTTGGGAAAAAAAGTTTCTGCAAAGGTCAATGTAGAAAAATCACTCATATGTTTTGTAAATAAAAAGCTTTATTAAAAAAAAAAAAAAGATAGTCCCCTTCCCTGAAGGCAGGAATCCTTAAGCACAGTGCCTGGTAAATAGTAAGCACTTAATAAATGCTTACTTGATTGGTAGTTATTTGGAAGTATTGAGATTTTAAAAGGCTTGTCTTTTACATACAGACAACATATATCAGAGGTTAGAACTGGTCAGTTCTAACTAAACCTTACCTTCTATTAATTTCTAACTTTACCTTCTATGAATAATGCTATGTTACATTTCAACTTTTTCGCTTTATAAGAAGAAATTAAGATTCAGAGAGGAAGCAACTGCATATCTAATAATAATAATATGCTTTGAGATTTGCAAGGCACTTTTCCAATATGATCTCACTTGAACTTTGCAATAATTCTGTGGGGTGGATGTTGTGATTACTATGTACATTTTAAAGATGAGTTAACAGTCAAGAAGAAGTGACTCAAATCTAATAAACATTAACAAAGTTAGTGAAAAAAAAGCTTGGAAAAAACTAACACTCTATCCACTGTGTCATTTAACTATCTCTAGTTCACAGTCTAACCAGGACTAGATTCCAAGTTTCTTCTTTCTGGGGTGATAGTCTACCTCAGTGTTGGAGATTTGAAATGAGAGTAACAAGGGGTCTTAAAGAATAAATTCACCAGATTGAAGAATATTTTAAAAAACTTTATTTTTCTTGAGTTTTATTTTTGTCTGTTTTCTTTTACAAATGAGTATTATGAAAATGATTTACATGACTATACATGTATAGCATAGCAAATTGCTTACCTTCTCAATGAGACGGGAGGGGGGGAGGGAAGAAGAAAGAGAATCTGGAACTCAAAGTTTTCAAAACTAATGTTAAAAATTGTTTTTACATGCAAAACAAAATACTAAATGCTTAAAAGAGAATAAATTCATAATCTACCGCACAGTGGCTATTCCAGCCCTTCGTTATTTCATCTAGCCTCTTTAACTATCTTCTCTTCCTTCTCAGCAGAGCTCTTCTGTTTTAATGAGAAAAATGGCTATCCATACTGAGATTGATCTTTTCCCCCACTATAAACCTCAAACTTTGTTAATATCATTTCCCATTTTCTCCTCTTTCATTCTAGTTTCTAACAGAGTGATGAGTTTATTCTTTGCCAAGACTAAGACTTTCATCTAATGTATTCTTGTTCTTGCTTTTTTCCCCAGGAGCCTATGATGGAAGCATCATTTATTTTTTATTTCCAACCTCCCTTTATCCACTGTCTTTTCTCCAATCAACAAATAGCTTCTACTATGTTCTTTTTCAGCAGGGATTGTTTCTTTCTTTCTTTTCATTCTTAACCCCATGATCTAGAGTATAAAAGAAGTTTAATAAATGCTCATTGATTGATTGAATAAAATGTGTTTAGATTTCCTTCATCTTTAAATATCCTTAAACAAAACAAGGCCCTTTAATTGACCCTGCCGTTTCCTTAAGTTATTGTCCAACATCCCTTTTCCTTTTTGTAGCCAATCTCCTAGAAAAGTTCTTCTAAGACTTTTGCTTCCATTTCCTCGCTTCTCAATCCTTTATATCTTATTTCTGATTCCACTACTCAATAAAAACTACTCTTTCCATACTTAGCCAAAATCCTTGAACTATGAAATAGTGATCAAATTTTCTCAGCTATCAGTCTACTTGACAGCTGTCCCATTTTTAGAGTACTAATTCCTTCTTCTAGATACTTTCTCTTACTTTATTTTCTATGAAATTACTATGTATACTGGTTTCTCTTTTACCAGCCTGGTTGTTCACTGTAGGTTCATTTGAAGACTCATTGTCCAACTAAGTGTTTGCATCCCCAAGATTTTTTCTTGGGTCTTTTTTCACTTTGATTGGTGAAATTATCAGTAACCATGGATGGGTTCAATTAACTCTTTAAAGGTGATTTCCATGTCTCCACACCAGGTCTCATCTTTTCTCTCAACTTTAGTTCCATATTGCAATTGCTTGTTAGAAATCTTTCCCCAGATGTCCTATCAACACCACAAATGCTTTCAAAATGAAAACTCATTGTCTCTTCTCCAAAACTCATTCCTCATTTAAGCTTTCTTGTTTATTTTGAGGCTACTACTACTCCAACAGTCATCCAGGCTTATAATCTCAATCTCCCTAACCTTCCATAGTCATTCAATTTTCAAAATCTTGAGGATTCCACCCCAACAATATCTCACATGTTGCCCCTTCTCTCTATTCACAATCTACTGTGAATTGGTTTAGGATTTTTACCATCTTTAACCTGGGTTAAGTTTTTTTCTGCTTCTAGTCTCTACAATCTATCCTCTTCAGTGTAGCCAAAATAAATTTCTTTTAATACAAATTTGACTATTTTTTGTCCCTATTCCTCACCTTGGTATTTAATGCTTTTCACGATCTGGCTTCCACCCACATTTTTAGATATTTCATATTACTTCTCTCACTCTATATTCTAACCATACTGGTCAATTAACTGTTGCCTAAACTGAACTTAATGCCCATCTTTGAATCTCTGCACCATTTGTTCCATCTGGTTAGATCTTTCTTCCCTTTCCTTTTAAGAATCTTCCTTTTTAGAATACTTCTTATAAGGAATTTTTCCTGATCCCAGTTCACAATTGTTAGCCAATTCTCCCTCCTCAAATGACTCAGTAAATTGCTTATACCTTTAATAGTTCCATTTCATGAATAAAATGGGAATGTCCTCTGATCCAGAGATATCAATGCTTGACATATACAACAAGGTCAATGACAAAATGTTTACTAAAATACTTATGGCAGCACTTTTTGTAGCAACAAAGAACTAGAAACATCATAAATACTCATTACTTTGGAGATGACTAAAGAAATTGTGGTATGTAAATATAGTAGAATGCAATTGCACTTTAAGAAATGATGAATATGATAAATATAGAGAAGATTGGGAAGACAGATAAACTAAAGCAAAGTGAAGAAAGAACTAGGAAAAAATATAGGTATACATATACATATATCCCTTAATGCAATAGAAAGAATAACAATAAAACACCAAATACAGAGTTTTGTAAAATTATATCCCGTAGAAGATATTCAAGATGGCAACTCCTACTCTTTTTTGGGGGGTAAAGGGAGATATTGGTATGGAATGTTGTCTATAACATCCAACTCTTTTAATATTGTGCATGTTTTGATGACATTTCTCTTCTTTTTGAATTTTTTTTTACAATAAGTATGATTCCCTGGAAGAGACAAGAGAAGGGAAGAAACACTTTTTATGCATGGATTATATGCCAGAACCTGTGCCAAACACTTTACAAATATTATCTTATTTGATTCTCATAACAACTCTGCTAGATACTATTATTATTCCCTTTTTACAGAAGAGGAAATTGAGGTAGACAGGTTAATTTACTTGGCACCATAAAAAGTCTAATAAGTATATGAGACTAGATTTGAACTCAAGTATTTATAATTTCAGTCCTAGTATTCTATTCTATGCATCATAAGCTACTTCTAAGGGAAGTGAGAGTGATAATTTGGGAAATATAGGTGATAAAAGAACAAAGATAGAAAGTTTGTTTTAAAATGAAAATATATGTATATGTACATATACATATACATATATATACATGTATATATATATTATTCCTAATACCTAGCATAGTGCTTTACATATATCATATAGTAGATACTTAATAAATTAATTTCAGTTAAATTGAGATAGTGCTATAGTTAGAGCATGCCTATTCAGAGTATGCTTGGTTGTTCTGTGACTTTTTATGGTGCCTTAATGTGTGGTGAACAAAGATCTTTTAGTTGTCTATTGGCTGTGCTTACAAAGGTTTGATCTCTCTATTCAGTAAGTTGGGAAGAATTATTGTAAATATCTCTCTCTCTCTGCTTCTCTCTCTCTCTCTCTCTGTCTCTTTTGATCATTCTCTCTGGGTCTGTCTGTCTGTCTGTCTGTCTGTCTGTCTCTGTCTCTTTTGAGCATTCTCTCTCTCTCTCTCTCTCTCTCTCTCTCTCTCTCTCTCTCTCTCTCTGCTTCTCTCTCTCTCTCTCTCTGCTTCTCTCTCTCTCTTTGTTGGGTAGGGAGGATAGTAGAGTGTTTAATTTCTATGAACCATAAACACACAGCCCTGATCTTTCTATTACTGTTGTATTTATCCTTTTCTGGTCTTAGTTGAAGGAATATTGGCAATGAAATTAATTCACGATCCTCAAGAGATTAGAAGAGATGCCTGAAGTCTAGTTATGGGAGTCCATGACCAAAACTTAATTAGCTATGTATCCAAGCCAGTTAAAGTGCCTATTTACTCCTGAAAAAATGACCCACATGATCCAGCCCAATGAAGATCAGTCTGGCAACTGAGATACAATGCCCTGAAAGCAAAAGCATAACTTAACCATCAGCTATGGTACACTGGAAAATAAATTTGGAGAGAGATGTTTATGAAAGTTACTTTCAGTTTGAGCCCATTCTCCACAGGAACTGGGATAATTGTGGGGAGAGTGTGCCAGGTTTTGAGGATGGAGGGAGGGATTTGCATTTATCTGTTTTTCCTAAATCTTCTCAGTAAGCATCTCTTTATAAGAGTTAATTGATGTTAATTGCTTATTGATGATACTTAGATGTTAACTGGTTCAATGACACTGAGAAGCTATTAACTGGCAATGGAAAATTAATCACTAATCACTAATCACTAGCGATTGATATTGAGAGAGGGAGAACATACTAAAGTGAGGGTTTAGAGGAGTAGCTTTAGAAGAATCCCATGTTTATTGATATATAATTAAATACTGAGGATAGGATAAGGCAGTAGCCTTAGCTATGGGAATCTGACTTATGTGAGTATGGGGTCAGGAGAATAAGTTTAGAGCCTACATTTACATTACAAAGGCATTTCTTTAAAAAATAAAAGAAAAAAGCAGAGTTCTGAACTCAGCTAGTATTCTACTGTACCACTGAGCAACATTTAGGCAATGAAATATGTGTTCTCCTGGGTACAGACCCATCCTGCTCCCATCCTTCTGTCCTTGATAACTGCTTAGAAGATCACAAAATAATAGAGTTAGAACTGTAAGGGCTCTTGGAGGTTATTTACTCTAATTCTGTCCCTTTACAGATGAGGAAACTGATGAGTGATTGGGGGTTTAAAGACATTGCATACTTTGTTCGGAATTGTACCTATCCTACCCTGCCATCATCTTCATCTCTGATCAGGGAATTTTCTTTGAATACAAGAAAAAAATTTTTTTTGGAAAAATGTCTCATTGGAGACAAAGTGCAAGTATTTCACCAGCTGAGAGAGAGGAGTCGGGTAGTTACTTGGCACTGTGGGGGGTAGGGGAGGATAGGCCAGGAATAGAAGTATGTGCCTTTCTCCTGAGAAGTCATAATTGGGTAGTTGGAAGAAACTCAGTTGAAACAACTAGAGAACAATTACTAAGCTCTCCTAAGCAGTATATCAATAAGTGCAAGACAGTAAGGTGGAAGATAAGAATGAGGTATTAACCTTAGCTCAACCCTTTCTCCTCTTTCCTTCTTGTCCCCTTCTTCTCTATTGGACTTGTGGGATAAAAAGGAAGAATAAGGAAGGGCAGATAAAGAAGAAAAATAAATGTAGAACAGACAACAATGAATCAAAACAAAAAACAATAAGGTTTGAAGTCCTTATTTATAATAGTGCAAAGAGAATTGATTATGAAATTGGAGGACTTGGGTTCTAATATGATTGTTACATGTGTTACTTTGGGAGATAACCTTTTGGAGCCTCAGCTTCTTGATCTATAAGGGGATATGGATGGGATGGCTTCTAAGCTTCTTTTTTAGCTCTGTTTTATGATCTTCTGAGCAATTGCCAAGGACAGAAGGATGGGAGTATGATAGGAAAGTAGTGTACCTTGTACCTGTACCCAAGAGAGCACATGTTTCATTGCTTAAATTTTACTATCATCAAAGACAAAGGGGGGGGGAGTTAAAACATGCAGAAAAGCAGCCTTTAAAAGCAAATCTTCAAATATATTTGGATCCAATTAAGCATCTTAGGGTTCTCAAGTAAATTCAGGAGCCAGGAGAAAATTAGGGGTTATGGCTCTATCAAGCTAAAAAAAAATAGACCATTTCTTCCAATCATATTCATTTTTGTAACAACCAAACACAAATGAGCATAGTTCTTACTTTTATATCTGTCATCATCCTACTGTGCACCAATTGTAACTGTGCTATAACACAAGTTGTAATTTTTTTAATATTACTCTCCCATGGTATAGTAGAAATCCCCATGAGTCCTAGTCTTGATCCTATCAGCAATGAACAGAATGACTTTGGGCAAATCATATTTCCTCTATGTGCCTTCATTTTCTTTTCTGAAAAAGGAAGATGGTAGATTGGATAATCTTAATGGTACCTCACATTCTATGTATTCTCTGGCATCATTCACATAGAAGAAAAGATCTAAGGAGGATCTCTAGCATGGTGTAGGAGAAAGAGAGTTGGATTGAAAGCTAGGAGACATCTGGATTGTAATCTTGCCTCTGGAGCTTCTATCTGTGTGATTTGGGGCCAATTGACTAAACTCTCTGAGACTCAGTTTTCTCATCTGTAAAATTAATGATACTTACTCATTTCTTAGGGTTACTGTGATGCTCATATGAAGTAAGGCCAGCAAAGATCTTGGGAAACCTTAAAGCTCTTTATACATGTCAGTTGGTTTATGTAAAATATTTTGCAAATATTAAAGTGTTACACAAACATCAGTTATTATTATTGTTATTATCTTTCATGTACCTTCCAGCTCTGGTATCCTATGAATCACTTTTCTCATCTCTACCACACCCAAAGCCTTCAGAAAAAGAGATGCTCAACTAAGGAGAGGTTTTCTAGATCCTTAGTCTGCTTCCTCAGGCTCTTCTTCAGTAACTCTCTTACTGTATTTGGAGTCAAGAGATGTAACACTGGACAAGCAAGTCACTATACAATAAGTGATTCAGCCTCTTTCTGTTCCTTTCAGAGTTCAGTTTATGGTCCTGTGATTCTTAACATATATACAAGTATAAATACAAGTAGAACCACAATTTCAGAGAGATCAGATAATTGTTTTCCAACAGACATTTTTGATCAATCAAGAAATACTTATTAAGTACTTACTGTATGCTAGGCACTGTGCTAAGGGGCAGGAGATATTTATATAGGAATAAATGAAATTGTTATAAGGGAATTTGTGAGTGAGATTAAAGTATTACAAGTTGGAAGTTGAAGTCCATAATGATTTCATGTGGAAGATATTGAATGAGTTTAGTGTTCTGGGAAACTAGGGATTTTGGGAAATGGAGAGGAAGTATATTTCAAGTGGGAGGCAAAGGGATAGTCACTGAAAAGTCTGGGAAATGAGAAAAGATGTGCTCTGTATAAAGGGACAAAAAAAGACAGATTTGATTGGAAATTTGGTATATTTGAGGCAGCGAGGAGTCAAGAAGACCTGTGTTCAAATCAGCCTCAGATATTGGCTATCTGTGTGAACCTTAGGAAGTCACTTAGCTTGTCTGCCTTAATTTCCCCAACTGTAAAATGGGGATCTATTTATGAGGATCAATGATAAAATAATTGGAAGGCATTTAACACAACTACTAAAACATAGTAGGTGCTTAATAAATTTTTGTTCCTTCCATTTGCCTTTCCCTATAGTATAAAAAACTGGAAAAGCTAATGTGTAGGGAAATACACACACACACACACACACACACACACACACACACACACATACACACACACATACACAGCTCCTGAATAATTCTTCATACACATGCTTATACTTTCTCTCCAATTCCATTCTGGGTCAAGGGATTGTATCTGATGCCAGTATTTCTTCCTAGGATCACTTGTTTTCATGCCTCAGACACACAACTCAGGGCCATTTGGTTGAGGTGGGACATGACATTTATGAGCTATGAGTCAGTATGGAGGTAGTAATTAAGGTGTTTGAAAAAGATGACCTATGTGGGAATCCCACCTCAGACATTTAGGAGCTGTGTGATCACACACAAGAAGTCTCATTTTCCTCATCTGTAAAATAATAAGACTTGCGCCATCTACTTCACAGGGGATAATTATGAGGAAAACACTTTCCAAACTTCAAAGAGCTTTAGGAGTCTAAATTTCTTTTGGAAAGTTTTAGAAAAAAGAGAAAAAGAAGATTGCTAAGGGAGAGAGAAAGCTTTATACGATGAAAACATGAGGAATTTAAATGGACCTAGGGTTTAAATGCTAGTCCTGCCATTTGTTAGTCATGTGACCTTAGACAAGTCAATTATATTTTCTGGGTCTATGTCTCCCTATCTGTAAAATGAGGGATTGTGGATTAGATGGCCTCTAAGATTTCTTTTTAGTTCTAGCTCTATAATCCAATGGCATTTTGTTTTTTCTTGTGTATGTGTGCATACTAAACATTGGACAAAGACAAGCTATGACAGAGTTTCTGGCCTCTGGGATGTTATATTCAACTGCAGGTAATATGACATGTACATATTATAAGTGTCATTAGCTACCTAATAAATGTTTATTGAATCAAAGTGATATTGAAATTATAAAAGAGAAAAATGATCTTTGCCCTTAATGAGTCTACAATCTGTAGGGCTTATTTGATGTGAACACATCCAGACAAGTCAGCCAATGGATTGATTCATTTATGTTATCTGTCATCTTGCTCCTAATTTGCCCTCAGGCAGTAAAATTATATGTCTTGGGAATATAGTATCATACATAAGGGAATCAAAAGGACCTTAAAAGTCTTTCAGTCTATTTACACTTTTTACAGATAAGGAAACTGAGGTTCCAAGAAATTGCACAGGGTCAAGTGGTAGTAGGGTAGGGTTGGGATTTTAAGATGAACATGAATCCTTTGATTCTATTTACTATGCCACACTGCCTTACAAAATCTTGGTAAAGGGTGAGGGTAGTTGGGATAAGGATGAAAAGAAGAGAAAAATCAGAATGGTACAAAGAAGTTGAATAATTAGTGAATTTGAAGACTAGGAAAAAAAAAGAAAATATGACTGACTAGAAGAGAAAGGGCATACCTATATAAACAACAATAAACCAATAAAAAGGATGGTAAACTTGACCTGGAAGAAAAGATAAAGCAAAGAATCCATTGTGAGGTAAAGGTAATATCACCATTATTGCTTCTCTAACCCTCAGTTTCCTCATTTGTAAAATGGAGCTGAATGACCTGTGGCTAAGATAGTATGATAGTCATGATCTGAAGCCAAAGCTGGGAAGTTTATTAGAAATCATCAAATCTGATACCCTCATTTTACAGAAGGGGAAACTGAGACTGTGAGAAGAAAAATGACTTGTCCAGGATAATACCTCTTGCTTATTATTATTTTTATTGTGGTACACTGGGACTAAAACCCCATTTTTCCAATTCTCCCTCCCCCCTCTTCTGGGGGGAAGGCCACTTCTGGAGCATCCCCATAGAATATTGATAGCACTGTACTAAATCCCAGTAGCCTTTTATATGGATAACAGCCAATAGCCATTCTTTTCTTTCTCATTCCTCTGTGTGAATGAAAATAATGAGCTTAGTGGCTACACATCCCAGATTGCAAAAATAATGTGATCATTTGTCACTTGTAGCTGCCTTGTTACTCTCTATCAACATTGGTTGTAGGCAAGTTCATACATATAGATTGCTCTATTCTATTCTTCAGCAGAGGGATTTTAGACAATTAGCAGTCCAAGAGCAGACCTCTATGGTCAGTCAGGCCAGAAAAAAGGAGAAGCAATAGACCAGGTTTATGCCAGATCTGACACCATGTTTTAGGAAACATTTTGAGAAATGGAGTCTATCCCTAGAAGAATTAATAGGGATGATAAGGAACATGGAAACCATATCTTATGGGGAAAGGCTCAGCCTACAGAATCAATCAATCAATAGATATTTATTCTTGGAGAATAAAAATATTCATTAAAGCAACTGCTAGAAGCACATAGAAGGAATCAATCAGAGAAGCAAAATAACTCTATTCAAATCTTTGATTGGTTGCTATTTGTGAAAAAGAGGGAACTCATTGTGTGCTATTCCAGAGGGCAAAATTAGGACCACTGGTGGAAATTCTATGCAGGTAAATTTTAACTCACTACACGGAAGGACTTTCAAACAGCTGAAATTATCTGAAACTGGAGCGAATGACTTCATAAGACAGTAAATTCCCATTACTAAAAATCTCAAAGCAGAATGATCCCCCCAAAAAAGAATATTGTAGAGCAGATCATTGGCTCATATGTTATGAGGTGGAAGAATCTTCAAAGGCTATCTAGTACAATCTTCTTATTTTATAGTTGAACTGAATTCAAGGGAGATAAAATGACTTTGCTCAAGAACAGACAGGTTTTTAATGTTAGAGGTAGATTTTGAATCCAGTTTCTTTAACACCAGAGCCAGTACTCTCCTGCTTCAAGTAGGGGTTGAATTAGATATTGACTGAGGTTCTTTTCATCTTTAAAGTTCTATGACACTAAATATTTGAGTAAGATTGTCCAAGATATGTCTGAGTTGGCCACCTCTTTGGACTGTAGGTGAATGGAGTGCCATAGGGGAGTCAAGGGTTCTGTTCTGGCCAAAGCTTGGAGTTCAGAACATTTTCTTCCCCAAGTGTGTTGCTGGATTATTCCTTTTCATGAATCTTTTCTCATTTTATGCTTTCTCTCTTCTGATCTGGGACAACACATTCTGGATTATCTTTCTTATTGCCTTCCACTTATTATTCTTTCTCTTTTTCCATAACCTAAAAGTAGATAAGAATAGATAGGCCAGATAGGCTGGAGTGTTGATCTCATTACTCCTGCTTTCATCTTTTTATTCATTTCTTTTCCTCCATCTTCACCAAAGAAGATAAGAGTGAATTAAGGATGAAGGAACATTTCAGGATTGGTAGGAGGTGGGGAAGGAGGGAAGCCAACTCTGTTTGTCCCTTCACTCATTTCCAGACATAATATAAAGCTTAGGTTGTGTTTAATCACAATTTCTAGAGAAATTTATGAGGACCAATATTTGTTCCTTTATTTCCCAGGTCCCTAGTTAGTATCACCTCCAAAGAACATCATCTACTAAGTACAGAGAGATACATCCAAAGGAAACCAGTCATGTTTCCCAGATTTCTCTGGGAGATTGTAAGAAATAAAATGTGAGCCAGATGTCCTGGTGTGGTTAGAATAATAAATTGGGAGTTGTTACTGTTAAGTTTTTTTTAATTTGTATCCAACTCTTTGTGACCCCTTTTGGGGTTTTCTTGACTAAGATCCTGGAGTAATTTGCCATTTCCTTCTACAGCTCCCCCCTCTTTTCCAGATGAGGAAACTGAGGCAAACAGAGTAAAATGACTTGCCCAGAATGACAAAGTTAGTAAGCATTTAAGGTTATATTTGAACTCAAGAACATGAATCTTCCTGACTTCAGGTCTGATACTCTACCCACTGCATTGCCTAGCTGTTCAAAACTTGGAGTATTAAGACCTGATTTTGAATTTTGTCTCAGATACTTATTACTGTGAGATCCTACACAAGTTATTTAACCTCTCTCAGCCTCCATTTCCTCTTCTTTAAAATGGGTATAATAATAGCACTTACCTTACAGGGCTTTTATAAAGATCAAAATAGTATATGTAAAGTACTTTGAAATCTTAAAATATATAAATGCCCTCCTCTTCTTCCTCCTCCTCATCCAATGAGTCAGGAGTCAAGGATAGGATGAGGACATGGTCACCATGAGCATCCAAATACTTATTAATCTGTTGCTTTAGTTAATTACCATGTGTTTGCCAGTATCCACTCTGAACAAAGCCAATGTCTTTGAAGCAGGGGTTAGATTGGAGTTTTATAGGAGGTGGGGTACAACAAGAAGGAGCCCAGTTCAGAGAAAGAGAAGACACTAGAAGACTGAAATCTAGGTAGGGAGAAAAAGGAAGGATTCAAGGACTCTAGAAAGGAAGGTAGAGGAGAAGAAGTTATTAGTAGAGAATGCAAAAAAAATTAATTAGAAAAAATCTCCTGACCATCAACAAAACATATGTGTATGTATGTGTGTCTATAGAAGAAAATAGAAAGAAGTGCTATAAAACTAACAGCAAAGTTGTTACTACCTTGTTAAATTTTATATAAATTATATATGTATGCATATATGTAATTTATTTTTAAAAATAAGTAACAGAAATTTCCAATCCCTTATAAATCACTTTTTTTGCTCCTTGAACATTAAGATATATCAGTTGATAATTATCAAATGAAAAAGAAAAAAAAGTTGTTTTTTTTTTCCAAAGAGAGAGAGAGAGAGAAAAAGAAAAAGTAGAGGCTGAGAAGGTGGCAACTCAATTCAACCAAAGGTATTATGTGCTTGTTATATATTATTTTATTAGAATACATTATATTATATATTTTGGCCCTGGAATCTTCCTGGCTCTGAAAGATAAGCTTTTCTTTATCTCATCTGGAACCAGGCTGCCACATCATGCACCAGTGTCAAACTGTGTTGGTTACATCTCCCTAGCATGCCACTGGAACCTTGGGCTCTTCTGCTAGAACCAGCTGAAGCTCAATCTAAACCTTCTCTGTGCTCAAATCAGGAATTCTTACCACTTCTCAGGTAATTCTACCCTGTGCTTCTGTTTCATGATCTCCCTCCTTTTCCAGATCCCCTTTATGTGGCTTCCTCTTTTTACAATAGAAGCCCTAGGAAGACAGGAGCTTTCTTGTTTACTTGTACATGTATCCCTAGCACTTAGTATGGAACCTGGCAAATAGTAGATTATTTATAAATGTTCTTCCTTTCTGCCTCTTTCCCTTTCTTTCTTTCTTTCTTTCTTTCTTTCTTTCTTTCTTTCTTTCTTTCTTTCTTTCTTTCTTCCTTCCTTTCTTCCTTCCTCTCTCCCTCCCCCCCTTTCTTTCTTCCTTCTTTCCTTTCTCCTTCCCTCCCTTTCTTCCTTCCTTCCCTTTTTCCTTCCTCTCTCCCTCCCTCGCTTCCTCTTTTCCTTCTTTCCTTTCTTGTTTCCTTCCTTCCTTCCTTCCTTCCTTCCTTCCTTCCTTCCTTCCTTCCTTCCTTCCTTCCTTCCTTCCTTCCTTTCTCCCTCTCTCCTTTTTCTCCTCCTTCACTCTTTCCCTTCTTTCATTCCTTTCTCTCTTCCTCCCCCTTCTTTCCCTCCCTTCTTTCCTTTCTTTTTTCCTTCTTATCTATCTATCTACCTTTCTACCTATCTATCATCTCTCTTTCTATCATAATTTTCTATACACTGGAGAGAAAAAGGCAATAGTCCCTGCCCTCAAGGAGCTTTTCTTCTCCTGAATGTGTGTAGATATGACATATAAAGCAATTGCAAGGTAAAGGTCAAAAAAGGTCTTATGGTAGCACCTGAGTTGTGCTTTGAAGAAGGTGGAGAAACTGAGGTTCCTGGCAGTGTGACATCTTAGTTATGCTTTGAAACTAAGTAGAATCATAGATTTAGGCCTGTAAGATGACCCCAGAGGTCACATAGCCTAATGTTCACACTTTACAGATAAGCAGACTGAGACCCATCAAGATAAAATGATTTCCTGAGAGTTAAACAGGTAATATGAAAGCTAAGATTTTAATCCAGATCTTCTAACACTCAAGTACTTTCTACTGGACCAACCTAGCTTCATAAAGGGAGGGAGAGGATAGAGGGTGAGATGAGGGACAGAAAGGGAAGAAAATCATGCAGAAGACTAGAAGAAAAATAATGGCAAGGAATCAGAGGGATACATAGAAAGTTCAAAGCTGAGGGAAGAAAAAAGAAGAGAGAAATAAAAGGAATGAAATGTTTGGAAAGGAGAGAAAGGAAAAGGAGGTAGGGAAAGGAAGGGAGAATGAAATGTTCAGATTCACTTTTTCTTTCTGCCCAAGTAGTTCTATACACTTCTCTGGGCTCATATGGGTACCAACCCTTGTTTGGCAAAGCCTGCTGGCTGCTTCTGGATTTTAAAGACCAGTTGTATAGACTTAGGCAGGTTACCATCCATATGATTGGAACTGAGTTCACTTAATGCCATGGCTTTCTTCATGCATGACTGTGTGCAGATCTGTGTGCATATATAAATATATTTGTGTCCGTAACAAGGTATATATGCATTCTCTCCCCTCCTCACATCTTCTCCCATAATTGTCCAAAGAACCAGTTGCTGCCAGCTATCCTCAACCTATTTTCTTCTGAGTGTTGGGGGGAGGGGACATAATAGCAGGCATTTAAAAATAATGGCTAGACATAAAAATCAGAGCTTTGCAAAGGAAATGTCTCATGTAAGGAGACAGCCCAAGGAATCAGTGCAGAGTGTCTGATTGTCCCCTAAGGACTCCAGGGCTTTATCAGGCTGGAATGAAGCCAGGTACCACAGCCAGATCCAAAAGGATTGCTGGGAATGTGGGCATTGTTTGGCCCTCCCTCCACTCTATTGCTAGATTCTAATCCATTTTTTCTTTTTCTGGGACCCTTTGTTAATAATATCTTAAGGAGCTCATACTATCAATATCAATGACCTCCCTGTTGGGTTTGCCCTCTGAGGATGCTCACTCATCTACCTTAATGCTTTATTATACCCTCCTCAGTCATTCTCCTCTTCTACTCAAAATATACCTTTCCTAATGTCCATTTGTACTCCAGGCTATGGCTCTTTGAGTGTATAAAAGCAGGTGGTGTTTTAACATACTATTTTTCTCAGATTAGGATCTTATGGAGGATATGCATTTTGAAATAGGAAGAACTTTGAGCTTGGAGCTGGGGACATGAATTCAAATCTTGACTCTGTCTAGGTTTATAACCACAAAGAAGTTACTCAAACTCTGAGCTTTTTTCCTCATCCCTTAAATTGGAGGAGTGGGAATAATCTTTTTACGATCTATTTTACTGAATTGTTGAAAGAAGAGAGATTTATAAATCTTAAGGTGCTACATAAACATGAGTCATTATTATTCATGTAAGGAAATAAAATTAATGATGGAGGGAAGGCTAGGCACCTTCCTAAGCTTGCGGAAAACAGACTTTTCAGTAGATGAAACTTTCAGAATGACTTTCATTAAACCATGAGGGAGATCAGCTGTATTTTCCCATTTTCTGAATCTCAGTTTTATCCTTTGTGACAAGGAGAGTGCTGTTAATAAGGCAGTCTCTAAGTCCCAAATCCCTCTAACATGTTATGTTTTACACAATCCTAGGCTTGTGGTGGCAGTACTGAATTGGACAGGGCTGGCCTAATACTAGTCCATACTTCTTGAATATGTATTTTTTTCCATTTCCAATTTCTGACTTACTCTTTGGTCCAGTTGTTAAGGGCTCAGTTTGAAAAGACTTGGAAATAATTTCCTTCAACACTAGTAGAGTCATGACTTTATGGAAAGGCAAATCTTCAAATCTCAGTGGAAGTTGAAAGAAACTTGAGAGTTCATCCATCTTGTATCTAAATAATATCACCAATAAATAGTCATCCAACCATGCTTGCAGAAGTCTAGGGAGGCAAAACCAATCACCTTCCAAGGATACCATTCCACTTCAGGACCTCAAATTGTTAGGAAATGTTTTCCTTCAATCAAGCCTAAATTCATCTCTTTGCACCTTTCCTCCATTACTCTTTGTCCTTTCTAAGGTCAAGCAACATAGATCCAACCCCTTTTCCATATGACATCCCCTTCAATATTTAGAGACATCTATCTGGATCCACCTAAGTACTCTCTTCTCCAAATTCAACCTCAAAATGTCCTTCAAATAATACTCATGGATTTTCATAGAACATAGACTGGTCAAGTCTCACAAAAGGTATTTAGTTTTAGTTGTCACATCTTAAGAAGGGCACTGTTAAGCTGGAAGTATTTAGAGTAAGTGCCCTTCCTAAGATGTGACAACTAAAACTTAATACCTTTTGTGAGACTTGACCAGGCCAGTGTAGAATGGGGCTATGGCCCAATTTCTGCTGATTGTGCCTGTTACTCTAGTTTCCATTTCTTAGTTGCCATTTCAGTTTTGACTCAAATTAAGCTGATGGTTCACTAAAAAAAAAAACAGACCTCTTCCCAACCCTTCTCCTGACAAATAGCTGTCCAATCCTGCTTCTCCCATCTTGTATCTGTAAAGTTGATTTTTTTAATCCAAATGCATGATTTTATATTTAAAGTTATCTGCCACACTGGTAAGTTGTTCAGAAACTTACAAAAGTTCCTCGGGCTATTTCACAAGCAAAGCTCAGTCCCTTTTTGTGAAATCCCTCAGGGATTTTTCATCTTTTAAAATTGAAGGAGGATGTTGTTTCTGAATCCCATTCCTTTTTTTCTTTGAGTATCCCGATTTTCCTCTCATCTTCATTGTGTGGTAGTAAATTTGTTCTGCTCTTTTATTCAAGAGCCATGTTAGAAAGTGTGGAGACCTGGAGGGAACGTGTGTGTTAAGTTCATGTTTACTGTGATGTGGATATAGAACATCATAAACTGGAGAAACATGTCATTATATTATTTCTAGCTTCAACCCCTAAATTCACTACCTAGTAGCTAGTGATTTTTCTTATTTCAGACTCTCCCTAGACATAGTCACAAATGGGTATGGGTTTTCCTTTATAGCAATGCATAATATGTGTGTGTGAATAAGGAAGCCCCAGGAGGATCCTGCCCCTGCCCCTGCCTGCCTGCCCACCTACCTGGTCCAAATCTCAGCCAGCTTGGGAAAGTTTCATACCTTCCATCCTCTCTGTAATTGCTCTATTCCCTTTTAGCCCTTTTGACTGACTGGTTGCCAACCTCCTGCTTCCAACTCTGGGGCAATTCAGAGTCTCTGATCCTCTCCAACTCTCAGTTTCACTCCTTCCTTTTCCTGGGCTAGGTCCTCCAACATTCTCCCCTTACAAAAGCCATATTCACTCAAACCATTTGGGTGAGCAGAGAGTCATTAATGATCATATTTCCAGTAAGAGGGAGGACCACTGGACCTTACCAACTGTCCTGACTTTTTATCCCAAGGTCCACTAGTATCCTGCCACCAAACCCTCCAGATCTCCAGGCATGGTAAACAATATATCCTTGGGCCTTGCTATCTATCATGGAGCTCCATGCTTAGGGCCACTAAGCATTTCTGTGGCTCTGCAGCTGAACTCTCCTATATGTGTTATCTCACCCAATTATAATGTAAGCTTTTCAGTTTGGAACTATGTCCAAAATGTTATAAAATCATGAATACCCTTTGATCCAGCAGTGTCTCTATTGGGTCTGTATTCCAAAGAGATCATAAAAAAGGGGAAAGGATCCACATGTGCAGTCCTTTTTGCAGTAGCAAGGAACTGGAGACTGAGTGGATGCCCATAAGTTGGGGAATGGTTGAATAAGTTATGAATAAATTATGAAATATTATTGCTCTACAAGAAATGATGAGCAGGTTGACCAGAAAATTCTGGAGTTACATGACAATGCTAAGTGAAGTGAGTAGAATTAAGAGAACATTGTACACAGCAACCACAAGATTTTGTAATGATAAACTGTGATGTATTGGGCTCTTTTCAATAATCAGGTGATTCAAGGCAATTTCAATAGACTTGTAATGGAAAGAGCCATCTGCAACCAGAGAGAGTCCTATGGAGAATGACTGTGGATCAAAGCATAGTATTTTCACCTTTTTTGTTGTTGTTTGTTTACTTTTTTTCCTCTCATTTTTCCCTTTTGATCAGATTTTTCTTGCACAGCATGATGAATACAGAAATATGTTTAGAAGAATTGGCACATGTTTAACCTTTATTGAATTCTTTGTTGTCTAAGGGAAGGAAAAATAAAATTGGAACACAAGGTTTTGCAAAGGTGAATGTTGAAAACTGTCTTTGCACGTATTTTGAAAGATAAAAAGCTATTATTAAAAAAGAATATGAGCTCTTAAGGGCAGGGGCAGTCTTAGAAGAAAGTTTAGCAGATAGTACTTCATAAATGCTCCTTCACTAATTTACATGTACATATATGTACATATATATATGCACACATTCACATAATATATAGAAACAATAATTACAAATGAATATGACATGACATATAAGTATAAATGCATACATATTATATGTACTTTCATATATATAATAAAATAAATAGGGACAGAGAGATAGTCTGATAGAGACAGAAACAGACAGTCCTAAATAGACACAGAGGGAGGAGACAGAGAGAGAGAGAGAGAGAGACAAAGAGAGAGAGAGACAGAGAGAGAGAGAGAGAAATAAATAGTCACACAGAGAGAGACATAGAGACAGACAGAGATAAGAAGCAGAGAGACAAAGAGAGAGTAGAAGAGAAAGGCAGAGAGAATAATCTGCCAACACAGAAATAAATCACAACATGTCTATAAAGAGACAAATAAATCTAAGAGCTGTTTCCTGAGGTTGAGGAAAGTTGGGATTTACCCACCTTTGCTCAGTCAACTGTCAAAGACCAAATTTGAATCAGAATAACCCAATCCTCAGTAAGACACATTCTTTCAAGGCAGTTAATGAGGTAGAATGAATAAAGGTAGATTTTGGAAGAAAGAAGGCATGAGTTCAGACTCTGCCTCAAACTCTTAGTAGTAATGTGACCCTTGACAAATCACTTAAGCTCTATCTTATTTGGCTTCCTCATTCCTAGAGTGGAAATAATAATAATACCTCCCTTTCAAGGGTATTGTGAGCATAAAGCCAGATAATCTATGTAAAGTGTTTTGCCATCTTAAAGAGTTATCTAAGTAATTATTAGCTAGTGTGATTGGCTGGCTGTTTTGTAAGGGTGATTTTCCTAAATCTTGCATCAAATTATGTCAATCCTCCCTTTCCAATAAACACCTTTGGCTCCCTATGGTCTCAAGGAGCAAATACAAAATTCTTTGGTATTTAAAATCCTTTCTAACCTCCCTCCCTCCCACCTCTCCCACCTTTTCAGTTTTCTTAGACCTTGTCTCCTAACTCATTCTTTGGCTCCAGGAAGACATTGACCTCCTGGTCCTTAACAAAACAAAAAACACTTATCTTTCCATTCTGGGCACTTTCTCTGACTGTCCTCATTCTTTATCTTCTTCTCAGTCTAGGGACCTCCCCAAGGTTCTTTTTAAGTCCCAACTAAAATCCCACTTCCATCTGTTATTTCCTTTTTATCCTATAAAGAGCTTGTATGGTATGTATTTGTTTGCATATTGTCTCTGTCAATAGATTGTATGCTACTTGAGGATGGAGATAGTCTTTTGCTTCTTTTTGTTACCCCAGAATTTATCATAATACCTGACACATAGTAGGCACTTAATAAATGTTTCTTGATGGATCAGTATGGATGAATATACCTCTATATGCCTTGTGTGTATTTTATGCAAGTACATTTATAGATGTCTGTTAGTGTACATATACAAAACATGGTCTTTTACTGAAACATTACTACTTAATCATAGGTCTTATTTAAATGACATCTCATGTTGTGTTATATAGAGAAATTCTGTGCCTTCAAATTGTTTGAAAATCTCAAGACTCATGATGTGAGCACAGAAATAGGAATCAGGGGACCTGGGCTCTTGTCCTAGCTATGCAATCACTATAATAATTACAACAATAACAACAATAACTACTATTTACATAAATATTTACATATTTACACATTTACATAGGCACTCTGCTAAGAGCTTTACGATTACTATCTCATTTGATCCTTACAACAACACTGGGAGGTAGGTGCTATTATTGCCCACATTTTGAAGAGGAGGAAATCGAGGCAAACAATTTTCTTTCTGTAAAGGGAAGGCTACAATCTCTTCCTCCTGGGGTTGTTATGAGGATCAAACAGGAAGTCTGGGAAAATGTGCTAGACAATATAAAACCATAAACAAGGGACCATGTGGTGAGGTAGAAAGAAAAGGGAATTTGGAATCATGAGATCACAAATTTAGAGGTGGAAGGGACCTTACACATTGGTTTTGCAGATGAGAAACCTGGATCCCATAGCATATCCAAGGTCACACAAAGAGAAGGTGGTAGGATGAGGATTTTCTCCCAGGTCTTCCCATTACAACATCACCACTAGGGACCTTGAACCCTTGTTCTGTCACTTCCCTCAAAAGATATGACTTGGAATTCCAGTTCTATGTGTTAGATTAGATGACCTTAAAGGTTGCTCTCTGTGCTTATAATAGGTAGTTAATAAATCCTTATTGATTGATTAATCTCCACACAGAATTTGCCATTGACAGCTTTGACCAATCCCTTTTTCTAGATTCTCTTTTCTTTTTATCATTCTCTTTTCTTTTTATAATAGCTTTTTATTTTTCCAAATACATGCAAAGATAGTTTTCAACATTTACCCTTATAAAACCTTGTGTTCAAATTTTTTTTCTCTCCCTCCCCTCTTCCCTAGACATCAAGCAATCCAATTTAGATTAAACATGTGTAGTTCTTCTAAACAAATTTCCGTATTTGTCATTCTGTACGAGAAAAATCGAATCAAAGGTAGAAAAACACGAGAAAGATAAATAATACAACAAGCAAACAATAAGAAAAAGCTGAAAATATTATGCTTTGATTAACACTAAGTCTCCACAGTTTACTCTCTAGATGCAGATAGCTCCTTCCATCACGTCTATTGGAATTGCCTTGAATCATCTCATTGTTGAAAAGAACCAAGTCCATCACAGTTCTTCATCACATAATCTAGTTGTTGCTGTGTATAATATTCTCTTGGTTTTGTTCACTTCACTTTGCATCAGTTCATATAAGTGTTTCCAGGCCTTTCTGAAATCAGCCTGATGATCATTTCTTCTAGAATAATAATATTCCACTATTCATATACTACAACTTATTCAGTCATTCCCCAAATGATGGTTTGGATGTTCTTTTCTTTTTAGGCTTCCCTGACTCAGCTCTCTTCTCCATTACTTCCATTTTTGATGAACCCTTTTATATCTCCTTCCTCTACCCTTAAACAATCATCCCTCATATTTCTTGGATTCTGATTCAGTAATCTCACTTATTGCTACTGCTTCAAGGTTTTCCTTCCCAATGATACCCAAGGTAATCTATTTAGCTCCCCAGAAATCCTGCCATGCATTTCCTTTTTTTTGCACCTGCATTTCCAATTAATTTCTGGAAATCTTTGCCTTCATATCCCTCTTGTACCTAAAACTCAGTATTCCTAAACCTGAATTTACTGTCTCCCTCATTAAAATGATAATAAACAATATAAAAAGTAAAACCTGTTACTACACTGTGTGCAATTTTCTTTGCTCCAACTTTACCCTATACTTAATATTTTTCTTTCATACTATCCCTAAAAACACGTCCAATTGAGATATGAATTTTAATGTTGTTAAATTATAATGTGTGAATATGTTTATGTATGTGTGTGTTGTGTTGTTTGTGTGTTCATGTGCATGTGCATGTACATGTGTATAATCAGGGTTGGTCTTCAACCCCTCCTCCCAAATTTCTAATTTCTTTTAAGAACTATGGGGCCCTTAAATGCATAGGGAATTACTGCCCAGCATCTGACACTGACATCCTTAGAGACACCTCATTCCTGGTATCAGTGTCTGTGGACAGTACCTTCCACTCTCCCAGGGCTACCCAAGCCTAGTTGGCATAGACCTGAAAGTCAAAGTCTTCTGTGTATGGTGTGGGGGAGATAGGTCTTCAGGTTCATTCACCTTTCAGGAGCATTCTCTCCATCATGTCCAGCTTCCAGGCAGCATGATAACCTAAGCCTCCATCACAGTGTCAGGCAAATCATGTGCTGTGATATGAGAAGCCAAGACAGGACCTCTGGGTGTGCATTTATCTGGTAAATATCTGGCAGATAACGAATGTCTTTCATCAGAAAGCCAAGCTTCAGAGCCTAAGCAGGGACTATTCCTTTCATTGGGAGGGGACTGACTTTTTTCCAGTGGGGGAGATTTTAAGAGCATTACAAAACATATGGAAGTGAGGGTAGAGAATATGAGCCAGCCTGATTTATATCTAATTTTCCACAACCACAAGCAAATCACCACATTCTCCCTCCTCATCTGTTTCCTTTTCCAATTCACTTCCAGTCTTCTCTTCTTTCTTTTCTTCCATCTTTCCCCCATATTTCCCCTTTCCCTTTATTTTTTCTCTTCCTATTTTTTCTTTTCTTTTTTCCTCTTTCTGTTTCTTCCTCTCCATCTTCCTTTTACATATAATTTGTTCTAATCCTAGTATCTTTACTCTAAAAATGTATATAATTTCCAAATTATATGATTTATCATAATTTATATATGCAATTTATACTGTTTATTGCTTGTTTCTGCATGGTTGTTGGCATATTCTCTCCCTTAGTAAGATTAAACTCCTCAAAAACAAGGATTGTCTTTTGCTTTTTCTTTGTATTTTTAGTGTTTAGTATTTTAGTGTTTAGTACCTCAAACATAGAAGGCACTTAATAAATGCTTACTTACCAATTATTGACCACTAAATACCTTTTTCTTTTTCTCCTTGCTCTTGAAAACTAGCATGGCAACATTGATAGGATGCTGGGCTTGGAATGAGAAATATTGGGGTTCAACTATCATCTCTGATTAGCTGATAGTAAGCTTTTACCTTATCTTGCTCAGAACCAGGTCTCTGTGCGCTTTCCCCACAATTTCTGCCCCATGTTTTTTTCTTCTTTCCTTTTTCATCTCCCCTTTATCCGTTGTCTTTTTCCATTAGAATGTAATCTCCTTGAAGTCAGGGGCTCTCTTGTATATTTATATTTATATCTCCAGTGTTTAGCCGAATTCCTGGTACTTATTAAGTTCTCTAAATATTTATCTATCTGTCTATCTATTTATCTATCTACTTATCTGTCTATATGTATATCTATCTACCTAGCTACCATCTGTCTACCATCTATTTATCTATCAGTCTATCTACCTCTCTCTATCTCTTTTCTTCATCTTTCTCCTACTGTCTCTGTCTTTCTGTTTCTCTGTCTCTGTCTCTCTGTTTCTCTCAATCTCTTGCTCTCTCTGTCTTTTTGTCTTTCTCTCTGTCTTTCTGATATAATTAGCTATGTGACCATTGACAAGCCAGTGGACAGCTCTGGCCTCTCTATACTCTTTAGTAAAATGTGATGAATAATACCACATATATCTCAGGATTGTTGTGAGGATCAAATTAAATGATGAATAAAAGGGAAGATTATTGCTTTATAAATGTGACTAACTATATAATTTTTCTCCCTCTTTTTGGTCCTCCAAAAAGCAACCTCTCTCACGGGACCCTTTTGGACTCCTTCCTGCTGCCTCACACACAAAGTTCCTTTCAGAATCATGTTACAGAAAGAGCTGTGGATTTGAAGTAATAGGAACAGGTCTCATATTCCACTTCTGCTGCTTGTAATAGTACCTTGAAGAGCTACTTTGTCTCCTGCACTTCAGCTTTCCCAACTATAAGATGAGGAAACTGGATTAGTTAACATCTGAACTCACTTCCAGATCTAAATCTATGGTGTTGTGATTTTTATTGTATACTTAATCTGCCTAGGGAGAAAACTGGACCTTGTACACTCTGCCTTCTTCTAGACTTTCATTGGGCTCCCTCTATTCTACCCTTGTTTCTGCCCTTTATTCTTATTATGAAACTTGCTTCCCTTCTCCCAATTCCCTTTCCTTGTATTCTTGACTGTCTCCAGTTGTCATTTAGTCTTCTACTGTGAGTTAAAATTCCCAAAGAAAGCAAAGGTCTTGTCTGTGCCATAGGCTTAATTCTTCTTCCTTAGTAAATGAATCTGCCCATTTCTTCTTTTATATTCCTCTTCCTTCACCTTGGGCAAATCTTTAGCATTCCAGGTCTCAGCTTCCTCATCTGTAAAATGAGAAGCTTGGAGCAGATGGCCTCCAAGGTTCCTTCCAAATCTTGATCTGTGGCTCTTTGAGCTATCCCATCTTCACTTTTTCTGTTTTCTCCCCCCACCCCATTCCTAGAGCACCCTGGAGTCTTTCCTAAGTAGATATTAGAAGATTTCTCCATTAAGGAGGTGTTAGGGAGAAAGCAAGAGGGTTGTTGATACAGAGATTAAAACAGGTGGATCTGTGGTGTGTAACATATGTTAATATGGTTAGAATAGAAATCAAGATTTGTAGTCAACTGCCCACCTTAGAAGGCAATCTTGCCTTTTTCTGTCTCGAGTACTTAAAAATCAGAGGATATGAGAAAGATGGAATGATGCTGATGGGAAGTCAGAAGGGTAGAGCAGGGGATGAGGGAAAGAAGAAGAGCCTCTGATGTAGCAGATGGAACACTGAGCTTAAAGTCAAGAAGATCAATCTACTTACTGGCAATGTGACTCCTAGGGAAGCAATTAATCTCTAGGTGTCAGTTTCCTCATATATAAAATGAAGAGATTGGACTCAGTGGTTTCTAAGGTCTCTTTTAGCTCAAAATCTATGATTCTATAATCCTATGATAGAAAATTCATTTTCTTGTAATTGTAAATAGAGATTTTGGTCATTTCTGGAGGTTAGGAAAGAAAGATCTTTGTTCAGATTCCTGGGAGTCAGTGATCCCTAATTTCCTCAATGCCATTAAATCATTGCCCCAGGGGGTGGTGATGGCTCATACTATTTGGGTCTGGATTTTCTGAGTTTCCCCATTTAGTTCCACAAACATTTCCAATCATTTACACAAATATATGCATAGCACTTGCCATATGCAATCATATTAGTTACTGTTTTATTATATTTAATTAATAGTCCTGTCCTCAAATGGCTAGAGAGAGGCACTAATGAGGGCAAGGTCACAGAAATTGCTCTCTGTATCGTCCAATTAGTTTCTCTCTCTCCATGGCCTTAGACTACCTCCTTGGCCCCAGTCAACCAACTCAGAGATTAGATGAAGGAGGGATATAGATGAATGGGTCCAAATGTCTCAGACCCCATGACCCACTATTGGTGAATCATTTGCATTAGTGAAGTCAGTCTATATCAATGAAAAAAAATCTGTACTGAGAACTTATACCAGAAATTCTGGATTCTAATTCTAGTTCTACTACTTACTACATATGGAAACTTCTCTGAGGCTCAGTTTCCCCATCTGTAAAATAGGATAATACTATCTCTGCTATTTACTTGATAGGTTTGCTGAGAGGAAGTTGCTGTGCAGAATGTTTTATACACTTTTGTGGTTATTATTTTATTGTGGTTGTTCTTAGTTTTACGTAAACCTACAGAGAACCTTAAATGTCAAAACCAAGGTAGAGAGCAGCAAATTTCTCTTAAATAATTTTGGAGAGGGACAGCTAGATGGTGCCACAATGCATAGAATTCCAGGCCTACAGTCAGAAAGACTCATTTTCTTGAGTTCAAATCTGGCCTCAGAAACTTACCAGTTATGTGACCCTGTGCAAGTCACTTCACCCTATTTGCCTCAGTTTCCTCATCTGTAAAATGATCTGGAGAAGGAAATGGCAAACCACTCTAATACTTTTGCCAAAAAACAATCAAACAAAAATCAAAATTTCCAAATAAGATCACAACAACTGAAAAACAACTTAACAACAATAATAATCTTATACAGTTGCCTGAAAGCAAAAGATTTTCCAGAGCTAGTTTGAGTCAGCTGCTAATCTCTGAAAAATTGTCATTGTCTATGTACAAGTACTTTCCCTTCTAAGAATGAAAGCTCTTTGAAGGCCGGTAAGATTTTATTTTCCTTATGCCTAGCATATTTTAATAATTGCATGTTTGCTTATTATCTTAAATTTAGGTTTTCCTAACACCTTCATCTGTAAAATATTCTGTCTCTCACAATACTATTATTCTTATAGAAGCAGGGATCAACTCATTCCTAATAATCCCATAGCAGGCAGCATAAAGAATTAGGATTTTACAAGAGAATGGGGGAATTCCTTCCCCCACCTCCAAAAACTTTTTGTGACAACAGACTTGGATTCCCAATCCCCTCAGAGGCTTGCAAGTCGTGATGGATGTGATTGGAATGGATTCTGAACTTTTCTCTTATGCTTCAAGAAAAAGAGGAAACTGATTAATTTTTGCAGCATTTTAAAAGCTGTTGGAGAGCCTAGAAAGGAAATGAAGGACAGCCTGTGGCAAATGGTCTTTTTTTTCATTTTAGGGCTTCACTGTAAAATCAGCAGCTCTGCCATAGCTCATTCAAGAGATTGATTTTTTAAATCTCTTGGAAGATAATCCGGATAACATATTTTTAAGAATACAGATTCAGCTGCAACAATTCTCATTTCTTATGGAGGTGTGGGGGTGGGGGAACCAACCTGTTTTTAAATGGGAAAAAATCATCCCTTTTGAATATAGTCCTTTTGAAAAGGGGAATAAAACTTGTTGAAAAATCTTAAAGATACCCTGTGTCAAACACACTTGAAAGAGAAAGTCATCTCAGTTGGAGTCCAGTTGGTCTCCTTTAAAGTAATTCTGGGAGAAGACCTACCTAAGTGGTGGATTTGGAAGGTATGAAGACAAGATTTCACTTTCCCATTGAACATCAGAGAAGTACATCTCCCTTGGTCTTCTGGAGTCTATCTTACACATACATATGAAATATATATTACATAGAGATATATAGATATAGATATATCACAAGTTTCTCTTAGATTGAGGTTTGGGAAAGGGGAATTTGAAGATTTTGTTAATATTTACGTGAAAAAATAAACCTATACCAGGTAAGATGAAAAACTGATCAGAACTTGGCTTTTATCTGCCTAAGAGCTTGGTCTACTCCCAAATTTTCATGGCTTTTTTCTTTGCTTGATTGATTCAACTAGAACCTTGCAAATGTCAGTACTATTCTCATTCCTAAACAAAATTTCAAAAAGCCTACCCACTGGTACAGAGCAATAGTGACAAATTCAGCTGGGTGAGTGTGTGAGCTTGGGATAAGGAGTCGTCATGGTGAACCATAGAGCAATCTGACCAAAGGTATAATTGCAATCAGAGAGGGGTCTATCAGTACTTGTTGCTCCCTTGGGAGTGGGTCCTGATAGAATGGTGAGACAGTGACAAGACCCTAGGGGATGAGGCAGCTTCCTAGAGGAACAGCTTCACAATTTTGAAAAGGACTTCAAGAGAAGTGTTGGGACAATAGTTACCACCGGGAGGAAGCACATTTCCCTAGCTTTTGTTGCTCTTTGTCAAAGTTCCATTTGCCATCTACTAGTTGCAGTTCTGTCCCTTAGTAAAAACAATAGTTTCCTTAGGTATGAAACTTCTACTTCCTAAATAACATCACTTCCACTGAAATATACATGTCTTGGGGCTTTGAACATGCCCAGATCCCCTAAAATGGAGGCAGCTGCATGGCAAATACCAGGAACTTGCTGCTAGGAGAAGATATTCTATACTCCCCTAACTCATAAGTGGGGTTATTTTCATTCCATTGTCTGTGTAGTTGAAATAGGCTGTGATCTTTAGAAATTATAAGTTCATCATTTTCCCTTCAGCATCCAGAAAGGATGAAGGTCCATTTATCATGGGCATCATAAAGTGACTGGGTTGAGGGAAAGACTGTTTTCCCCTCCCCAACCTCTTTCAGGCTGTCAAAAATGAAGTTGGGATTTTGGTCTGCTTTGGTCTTTTTAATTTATCCTTCTCAATTCCAGGCACTAGTGGTAGAATCTCTACTGGACCAAGACTCCAACTATGATGACCTTAAAGACAGGTTGTAAAGTCAAATATATAGCTAACTCCAGCAGGGGAAACCATAAAAAGACAGGGTAACCAAGACTGGATTGAATAAGGGGCTCTGGCCTTGGAACTTGGTGAGACTGTGTTATATAACCCAGCTTCTTAAACTGTGGTTCACAACTCATACCTGAATGTGGGGGTCATAAAAATATGATTTATTATCAGTAAATATTTGATTTGTATACCAATTTTATATGCCTATATATCCAAGGTTACATAAAATTTTGGGGGTCACAAGTGGAAAAAGTTTAAGAACTTTTGCTATATAGGACCTGAGTCAAACTGTGAATTTAATTCTCTTTGCCCTTTCAAGAAACTGAGGAAATGGAAGCAAGAGGAAATTATGTTCTTCTCTCCCAGGGGAGATGTTAGTAAAGTTTGTATGCTTATTCTTAATATATTTTTTTTAAGAAAATATTCCTTCTTTTTTAAAAGCCAATATGATGGTTAAATAGTTCAATGGACCTTGGCTTGAGGGAATCTTTAAAACTGCAGGAATACCATCTGTAGGAGAGAAAGGTAATGGTAAAAACTAGATACCTAGTTTTAGGGTTAGAACCCTAGAAAAGAGGTGTACATATATATTTATATACACACATATATAAATATGTATATGTACACATATATGTATGTATGATTATGTTTACATACACAATAAATACATATGTGCACATATATATATATATATATATATATATATATATATATATATATATATACATACATACATACATATATGCAGTCTGTCTGTCTGCCTGCATATATATATAGGGGTGGGAATGATTGATATTTTTTCAAGTCATTCAGCCCTACTGAAAGTAAGTGATAAGATGCCCAATCCATCAATTTCAATCACAGGCCTTCGACTAAATGTGAAAAGTCTTTAAGAGTAATTTGATGAATAAAATGATGGAATGCAAGAAATTTCTCCTAACTGGCTGATAGATTTTGTTATCACCTCAGGGTACTGTATAAAAGCATTGACTTAGTTGAAAGACCTCAAATTGCACTGAGTTTAGCCTTCCTGCACACTTAAGGGGAAGAACCTCTTAAGGGAGGGGGAGGAGTAAGTAAGAGTTTAGCTTGGGCTCTACCTTAAAAGGTTTCTTTTAAGTCTCCCTTTGGCCTGAAGAGACCCTTTGGAACTTTGAAAGATCTGGACAATTTTGGATTGCCTATCTGTCTTCTCATAAAATCTCAGAACAATTGAAACAATGGTCAATAGTGGAAACCAAGAACAAACTATTTTTTTTTGTTTTGTTTGTGTAAGACAATTGGGGTTAAGTGCCCAGTCATACAGCTAGTAGGTGTTGTGTCTGAAGTAAAATTTGAACTCAGGTTCTCCTGATTGCAGAGATAGTGTTCCATTGCACCACCTAGCTGCCCCTCACCAAAACAGACTGAACAGAGATTCATAGCCTCACAGGGATCCCAACAAAATAATTCAACCATGCCTAAGAAGAATTTATTGAGGTTCCTATAGAGAGGAGAAATGAATTACCAGCAATTAGTAACTGTAATTATCCCTTTGCCATATGTATTCTCTAAGCTTGAGTCCACTTTCTCTTGGACATGATATATATTGTAGAAGAGTGTTCCATAGAATTATTCCAGGTATTTTTTACAAAATGTTATTATCATGCCATCTTAGTAAGGACCCTTTTACAAAATCTTCTTAAATCTGGTTATTTAAATGCTTTTCAACTGATAATCTTGGGGTGGGGTGGGAACTGAGCCATGGGGGCACAAGATAATGACATTAGAAGATCACTACTAATTTCTCAGTGATATCCATAGTGATTTCTATGGAGGATGTAGAAAAGTTCTTGATACCCAACTTATCAGTGGGAGTGAACACCCAGGATAACAATTCTCAGTGCTTGTATTAATTACAGTGAATAGTTACGGATTTTAATGTCAGCAAATTGAAAACATTTTTACCTGTTTTGCAAACAGTATATTGGACCTCCTACCACATAGTATTTTGTTTTGACCCAGGCCCCCATCAATATCTTTGCAGACTTCTTTCTAATTTCTAACAATCCATTCCTATCTTCCCCAGACGGGGAAGTGATTGGGAGTCAGGGAAACAATTGCAAATGAAATCTCAGATACTTACTTGTTGTGAAGCTAGGCAAGTCATTTAACCTCTGTCTGCCTCAGTTTCTTTAACTGTGAAATAATAACATATACTTAGCAAGGTTGTTTAGAAGATCAACTGAGTATACATAACTATATAAATGTTCTTTGCAAACCTTAAGGCATTTAGATAAATGCTAAGTAATTTATTATAATTATTGCTATTATAATTATTACCATGACTATGTAAATAAGAAACAACAGCTCATGTTTATATAGTATTATAATATATAAACAACATGTAACAGTTAATATATTAACATACTAAATATTATCTATAATATATTATATGGTATTATATTATAATAGCTCATCTTTACAGAACAGGAAATGGAAACTCAGTTAAGTTTATTGACTTGCCCAGCATTACCCAATTGGATATTACACCAAAAAAATTTGAACTCAGGTCTTTTTGACTTGGGGCCAGCTCTCTTTCTCCTTTACACCACAGCTGCCTTTGATTTTACTTCATAACTGGGGAAATAGAGACTCACATCAGTGGAGTGAATTTCTAGGGATCAGAGAGTATTTATGTATGGGTTGGGATTTCAGGTTTCAACCTCTGACTTTTCTATTCATTATTTCTTCTCTAACCTATTCCACCTACTGGTTTTTCTAATGACAGACAAAAAACCTTGGCTTTCCAGACTGCTAGGGAGACTTCTCCCCCCTCCCCAGATCCACTTAGAAATAATTACTTTAAAAACAAATAGACTCTTCTGCCTGTGATCTTTATTCTCTTTACTCGTGCTTGGAGCAGTGGCTATTTTTACCCACCCCAGCTCCTAGAAGGTCTCTTTGGAAGTCACCGTGGTATTTTGTGTGGCCTGGCCTGGCATTCAGCTAAAGTATTTTTCAAAAATATCCAGCTTTGGAAAAATGTCAGCATTTAGGGGCAGTCTGCAGGGATGCATCAAGGAGAGGTAAAAGTGCTACTCCAGAAAATCCCAGTGTTGGATTTGTTGGAGGTGTCTATTTTCAAGTGTTGTTGATGCAGTGGAGGGAAAGAAGGGGTGATGAGGAATATTCTGGAAGGAATTAGTGAACATTACCTGAGTCCTGGATAAAGAAGAGATAAGTCTAAAAGGGGAAGATAGAGTTAGGGTCTGGAAGACAGAAAAGTTGGGGTGGGTAGAGGTGTATGTCAAGACTTTGACTTTGTGTTCAGGGCTCATAAAATATCAGATTTGGAATTGATCTTGAAGAACATGTAGTCATAAGATCTCCTATCTAAAAATCACATAATACCCTAGAGCTCATTCAGTTCAATCCCCTCAATAGAGGAGGAAATAGAAGCTGAGAGAGTTCAACTCCCTCATTTTACAGATAAACTGAGGTTCAGAAAGAAGTGACATTTGTTCCCCATACCCATTTTATACATAGATGAATGTAGAAATAAATGAAGAAAAACAAATCTCAATCTTTTATTCAAACTTCTGGCTCCAGAAATAATTCAGTCATCTACTAGAATTAGTTATAATTTATGAATTAGAAATAGGGAAGCAGTGGGCAAAAGGACAGAGTTGGCAGATGGAGTAGAGATTTTAACCATGGGGCATCCTTTGGTCTGGGTCTACTGGTCCCTGTGAGATTTAACATTCTCTGACCAATAGAACCTATTGAGTTCCTTACAGCCAAGAGATGATTCACTCAAAATAGTTTGATTTTCTATTTAAAAATCTAATACTTTTCATGGATTGGATTTTGTTCCATTGGGGAATTTAAATAAATGCTTCAGTCTCAGAGGCTAGGCAGTGACAATGACCTTCCCTTTTTGCTTCATCCTGAAAGTTTTCTCTACTTCAGTTCTCCCAGATATTATCTACCATGGTACCTTCATCTCCTAACCTACTTCCCCTTTCTACTCTCTTTTAGGAGCTGTCATCCCCCATTAGAATGTAAGATCTTTGTGAGCAAGCAAATGCTTTGGATTTCATGCAATTAGCACAATATTTGGCACACTGTAAGTGCTTAATAAACATACATATAATGACTAACTTATAAGTTGGAAGAGATGTGAGAATCTGTATAAGGGGATAGAGTTTCATTAATAGAAAAATCCCTAAATCTATGTCATCTGACCATAATGATGGGAAAAACATAGCTGTTGATATACTTCTATACTCAGAGAGAAAGCAAAGTTGATTTATTTTTGCATTATTTTGTATCCTTAGTGCCTGGCCCATAGCGTAAAATATCTAACATTTATATTGTGCTTTAAGAATTACAAAGGACTTTATTACACTATCTCATAGGATCTTCCCATCAATCTTGTGAAACTATTATTTCTATCCTACAGTAGAAGAAAATGAGACTGAGAGAAATTTTAAGTGACTTGGTTAAGGTCACAAAGTTAGTAAGTGCCCAAGGCATGAATTGATTCAGGTCTTCCTCATTCCTCATTCAGCACTATTTATCTGCCTCATTTAATTGAATCCATGGAGGGGATACTCTGGTATCTCTAATCATTCTATTTAAAATAAACTATGGGACCCCAAAGTTGAAGGGCCCTCTTTTCTTCTGGAGCCATTAGTTTCTGGTCATTAGCATCACAGAAGAAATGGATATCTAATTATTTGTTAGCAAAATCTTGTCTAAACAATCTGTACACTCTCTAGCACCCCCCTTTTTCTCCACTCAAACATTAACTATCTATTTCAGGTCCAACTCAGCTCTTGCATGAACTACCAAAATAGCCTTCCAATGAATCACTCGATCTCCAGGTCTTTCCCTTCTTCAATCTATCCTCCATATAATCATCAGTGGTAGAGACATCCCTAACATGGAAATCTGACCATATAATCCCTTTCTTTGCTCAGGAAGCTCCCTAGTTCCACCATGACAAAATATGAACCTACTTATTGGGTGTATCAAACAAAGCCCTCTCCAGTCTATTTCCAATCTGCTTTTGCCTTGATTTCCTGTTATTCTTCCACCCCACACACATTTTCTAAGTTTCAACTAAATTTGTCAACTGGCTCTTTTCCATATGAGATATTCAATCTCTTGCTTCCATGCCTTTGCATAAGCTTTGCCCCCATGCCTGGAATGGATAGGAGCAGAGGACAAAGATTTGAACAGAAAAGGATGTTAGAGGTCTTCTAGTTCACTTATTTCATTTATGTATGTCTAGAGAAATTTACTGCCTTGTCCAAGGTCACCTGGGATAAATAACAAAGATAAGATTTGAATTTCTCTGCCTAGATAGCACAGCAGATAGAGTTTGAGGCCTGGAGTCAGGAAGACTTCTCTTCCTGAGTTGAAATCTGGCCTCAGAGACTTACTAGCTGTATAATAACTCTGTTTGCCTTAGTTTCCACATCTGTAAAATGAGCTGGAGAAGGAAATAGCAAAACACTCTCCTATCTTTGCCAAGAAAACTTCAAATGGGATCATGACTGAAAAACATTGTACAACAACTTCACTGTGGGAGAAGCAGACGGGTTGAAGCCCCCTGGAAATCTCTGAATCCAAGCCATTATAGCTTAGAGGAGTGACATTAATAAACCCATAATCCCAATGGTGTGCATCATGCTTCTGGCTCTCTCATCTCTGCTGCAGAAGCTGAGGCATTTGACTATAAAGCCAAACTCTGGGTTGATAGAGAGGGCAGCTTTCTGTCATAGAGAAAGATTATTCTTCTTGGCCTGAGTGATAATGTAGATTACCCATTGTATGTGGGAAGCACTTGGTCTGAGTTTAGACTGGTCTCTGCTGAAGTCCATTATACCACTTAAAGCTGTTAGCAACTGTCAAGAAGTAACTGTGGCTGGATTTGTGCTTCAGTTCTCGACTTAATGAAAGGTGGGTGGTTTTATTTCTTCCTATAAGTGTTATTCTCCTTAGGGACAATAAGCACATCTAAGGGGAGTTTTACTGAACCCCATAATGCTTATGTTTACTTTTTTCTTTCCTAGGTAAATTGTTGGAAGGCTCTTTAGAGAATTCTACCCCATTCCAACTCACATTGTGCTAAGAATCCCTAATGATGACAGCAAAATACTTAGGGCAGAAGAAGGTGAGGGTAATATGTGTGTTTTAAATTGACATTGCATAGAGCAAGGTAACAATAATAATAACCCATAGTTATATTGCACTTATATAACACAAACATGCATTCTTTAGTATTTATATAACACAAAAGCATATACCTCATTTTAACTCTATGAGTTACATGGTGTGCTTTTATTCCCATTTTACAAATGAGGAAATTGAGGCTCAGAGCATGACTTGACCCAGATTATGGTCACAAGTACTTGGTGAAACTTGAACAGAGGTTTCTTGCTTCTAAGTAATTAAATGCAAAATAATGAGAACTTAGAAGAAAACCGCCTAGAGCTAAATGCAAGAGTCCCTGGGTCCTCTTTCAGCACTAGGGACAGAATCCCTTCTGATCCTTCTGGACAGGTCATGTAAAAAGAGATTATTAATATTATTATACCATTACTACCACTATAAATATTAGTGATGGTGATGATGATGATGATGATGGTAATGAAGATGAGGAGGAAGAAGATTAGAAGAAAACTTAGAGCTAAATACAAGAGTCCCTGATACTTGAGATGATGCAATCCAAACCTGGATTGTGCCTTTACTTGACTAACTGACCAATTAATTAACCATAATTTAGTTATATATTACATATGCTATAGTATATGATTTGGACAAAGCTGAGTAATCACCTCAAAAGTTTTCCAGTGCTTGTGCTATAACTTTTCCAAAGGCTGTTATAACTCCACTGCTCATTCAAGGACATTTGCTTACTAAGTCTTATACTATCTCCTTGTTCTAAAACTTGCTCATTATTTTGGTTTTGATGACTCAGAATAAGCATAAACAGCAGCAGTTTCCATCCTGACCAGAAATTTTGAAGATCTTCTCCTTTCAAATTGATTATTTTATGAAAACAAACTGGGTCATCTTTGGTTTCAACTCTTACCTAGTCTTTGACTACTGAATGGGTGTTGCCTCAGACAAACAGACCTTGGAAAGACCTTAGCCTAAAACCATCAAGCTTTCCCACTGCATCTGGTGTCATCACTAGTCATCCTGACCTATGTCTTGCCATTGATCTCAGATGACTGGAGGAGAGAGTGAAGCTGATAACTGCACAGCTCTGCTTCATTCAAATCCAATTTACCTGCAAGTCAAGATGTCATGAGTTTTCTTCACAAACAAAGGATGAACAACAACAATCTCATAGAGCTTTTGAATCATGGCTCTAAGTTTGGATTCTGTGTGATCCAACCAATCCAGAGGTGTGGAGAAAAGGGAAATAGAACTTCACTATAAAGAAAGAGCGTTATAGTGATGTTTATTCAATCTCTGCTTGGTTGGAAAATTTCTATTGACCATACTCATTTTCAGACTCAGATAATTGTCTTCTTCATTGATGGTTATGAAATCATGATAAAATAAATACAAAAAGGGTAAATAAACTGTCACCCCAATCATCTTCTTCATATCTCTCCCCAAGTGAAGGAATAAGTATTTCCTTATTCTTCATGGGAAAAATAAGGGAAGGAGCCATATATCTGATACCTATTCAAATAGCTCTGCAAGCAATTGGGAGAGAAAAGAGGACAAAGGGAAGATTGGGATCAATTTGTCAGGCTAGTTCTCAGTTTATTACTGCTTCCCAGTGATATCTGATGCCTGGGCTGTCTTGGGACCCCCAAAACTTAGTACATCTTCCATTCTGGAGTCTCAGCCTCAATCACTGAAGCTTTCAGCATCTATCCCATCTGGGACTTTGCTGTACAATGCTCCTATGCTAGTGATAGCAATAGCAAGCTGCAAAATCTATTGCACCAAGAGTTCTCCTTTCCTTCCCTACTTTCAATCTTGGGGCAACAGCTAGATTTCTTTCTTAAGGATCACATCTTGAATCCAAATCACTCTGTCTCTTTTTGATTGGCTTACAAAGGGTTTCAGGCAAGCACACTAGATTCTTGTTTTGGCCTTGATAGTCTCAGAATAAATGCAGATAGAAATTGTTGTGGCTTTAGCCAGAAAACTTAAGGGTCTTCCTTTCTAAATTGATTCTTTTTTCATGATTAGGCAAAAAAAAAATCATTCTTTGCTTCATTTCTTACCTAGCCTCAATCACTGAGTGGGCATTATCTCAGTCAAATGCAGACCTGCTAAAAACCTTAGCTTAAAAAAGTCAAGATCTCCCTCTTTATTCCAAGCCTCCTCTGGTCATTCTGATCTCTATCTAGCTACAGATGGTTCTGGAGGAGAAAGTGAGGTTGATGACTCTGTACAGCCCTCCCTCTCTTAAATCCAATTCACTTGCACGCCATGGCATCACTTCCCAGCTATCATGATTGTTTTTGAGAATGCAAGATAAACCCTAACAATACATATATGGAATAGAATAGTGGCCTGATCATATTTCTGAAGGCTGAAACTTTATGAGATGGAAAGGGCCCTGATGTAGCTAGCACATGTATTATGTGGCCATTTTACAGATGAGGAACCTGAGGATTAGAGAGGTAAAATGTTTTATTTAAAGTCACATGGCTGATATCAGAGATAAAATTGTAATTCAAATCATCCTGACTTCAAGTACATCAACCTATCAATATGTCCACACTGCCTTACTCCTTCTTAAAGACTAACCAAAGATTCTTCTCAATCTATAGCATCTCTGCTCAGTTTCCCCAATGCCAACTCTCCTTATCCTCAATCATCAGTAGCTACACGTTTCACCAAGAGTAACAGAGCTTTACCACCAATTATGAATTGCCTAGGGCAGTCAATGAATAGATTTTTCCTTGATTAGTTTTCTCATTCCCTATTCTCCCCAGTGTGAACTAATAATTTAGTAGAGTATCTCAATAATAAGACCAGCCCTTAGATGACTATCTTCTACTCCCTGACTCCCAGCTGTCCATCTCTCTGTGCCATTTCCTCCTCACCTCCATTATCCATAAATGCAAAATTCCAAAAGCTGTTTTGGATCCCTGTAGAGAGGAAAGGGCTCTCTAATTGTGCTTTTCCAAAATAAAGAATGAAGGTCTGGAAATTTCCCTTCCTTCTTTTCTCCATTCCTAGATGATACCCATCTATGTGGGGATTGCTTTATGCCCTACTTCAAAAAGCTTTTGGGGGCAGAAGGGAATGAAGCTTAAAAAGCCTAAGAATGGTATTTTTTAAGAAGTGGAATTAAATTGGGGGGCGAAGCTTGAGGCAAAAATGCTTGTCTGAGAGGAAACTGGTGGATTTAGGGAGTTTAGATTTGTTGAAAAGGTGGTTCCCTGATATGCTTAGAAGTCATGGACTGGAGTGAGATATCTGTACTGATCTACTGATGTATTTGTTTTTAAATATATTATGATTAGAAGAGGAGTTCCTTCTAGGCAGAGATTGTTTTTACCTTTCTTTGATTTTCCAATGTTTGCACAGTACTGGGTACATAGTAAGGACTTAATAAATGCTTATTGAGTTTTGACTGACTAAGACTGACAACTAGGTAATACAGTAGATTAAAAGAAATTAAGAGTCAGAATAGACAAGTTTAAATCCTTCCTGAGACACTTACTAGCTATATGACCTTGGCAAATCACTTTAATCTCTTTGTGACTCAGTTTCTTCATTGGCAAAATGGGAATAATACTAACACCTGTCTCCCAAAGGCTCAAGTGAAAAAACATATACAACAATTTGCAAAACTTGAAAGGCTATGTAAATGCCAGCTATTATTATTATTATATAATATCTTTATAAATAACAGTAATTATGATGCTAGTATTTATGTAGTGCCTGCTATGTGTCAAGCATATGATATTCTATCATTTCATCTTCATAATAATCATGTGAAATAGACTCTAATATTATCTTCATTTTTACAGAAGGGTAACAAGTGATTTTCCTAGGATCACATAGTTAGAGCGTGTCTGGCACTATATTTGAACTCATGTCTTCCTGACTTCAGGAATAGTACTTTATCTACTGTGAGATCTAGCCTGATTGAACTCAATCAAACTGTGTGAAGGCCATGATTAGGGACAGAGTGGCCTGGAGCTCTTGATATGATTGGAGACTGATGGGAAGAAAATGTTCCAAAACAAAGAAGTGGAGCTAAGGGGAGAAAAAGCAACTCAGGTCATAGAGAGTCAGACAGAGGTTGGGGTTACAACTCTAAGCAGCCTCTTGTCTTTCAGTGCATGAAAGGAGGAATGAGTATTTATTTAGTGGCATGGCATTTAAATTGGCACAAGAAGCTTTGCTTCTTAACTGTAGCATACCCTATATTGGGGAGGGGTGGGTGAGGATGTGTCTGATGTGACTATTTTTTAGCTATTGTGTTTGGACTCATTCTAGAATTGCAATATGGTTCATAAAATAATATCTGGGATGGATTGTAGAGATCTTTGGTCTAACTCCCCGCCATGTTACAGAAGAAGAGACTAAGGGTCAAAGATGTTAAATGACTTTGAGCACAAAGGAAACTTTCGGCAAGAAAGAGAGAGCTCAATGTCTTTCATGAAGTTAAATTTATAAAACCCTGGCTACTCATAATTGGACCATCATTTCCCCTTTGCAAAGCTGGCTTTCAGTAAAATTGTGAAGGATCTTTCCTTTTTCTATATTCACTCACTCTTGTTTCCAAATCTCCTATATTTTCTCTTCTCTGGCACTATTACTAGTATCTTATGTCACCCCATTTGTCTAAAGGATCTTGTATCAGTCACTTAAGTAAATCTATTTGCCGCCAGATATCACTACTAGTCTAATTTTGCCTCTGAGATGAAATTTGATCTCTAAAGGAATTTTCTGCTGTAGTTGTGAAGATGTGGAGGATGCATTAGAAGAGTGTGTGTGGGGGGGATGCTTCTTATTACTCCTGAAATTATACAAGGTCCTGCTCCCTATTCCCTCTGCTACTACTTTTATGGATAAAGTAGACTCCAATTCCTTATATTTCACTCTTGCAGGCAATTCCATACTCAAAGAAGGGTCTCTAGGAATGGTGGGGCCCTCAACCCAATCCTTCCTTCCATGTTTTCTACTGTCCTTTTGTTCTCAGACTCTTTTCCTTTGCTCAATTATTTTTCAATTGAGTTGCTTAAATTCAACTGTTCTTTCATCCTGGAAATTCTCTGAGCAACTAAAGACTTCTTACCTGGCAATATCCTCGCACCATATCAGTCCCCTTCTCCCATTGGTGCATTCCTTTCAGATCTTCCATTTGAAGAACAAGCCCATATCAGCCCTCCTTCATTCCCTTCATGTCTATGCTTTTGACTCTAAGGACTTTGCCAACTTGTCTCCATTCATATGTCCTTTACTATTCTTTTTATGTATTGTCTTTTACCCTTAATATTCAAGCTCCATGAAAGTAGGAACTATCATTTTGTTTGTTTCAATTCATAACTCCAGCATTCAAGATAGTATCTGGCACATAGTAAGCTTACTATACATTTGTTACCTGCATATCTATAGGTCAATTTGAGGATAGGACTCAGATAGGAAAATCTGATAGACTTGAAATATAAAAAAGGAAACCCCAAATGCTGATAGAACATTATTATGAATAATACTCAGGACTACTTTAAAGTTCTATACTGAATGAGTCACTTGATTATCATTTATTAAGCACCTCCTATGTACCAGATTCTGTGTTTATGCTTCCCGTATTCACTGTAAATATCAAATATCCTTTGATTTCCTGTGATCTTCCAAGGGGCTGTTCACTCTTTGAGTTAGATAGTACCTTATACTTTACCGTTCCAAACTCTTCATTTTATTAAAGAAGAGAATGACCCAGGGACATCAAAGGATTTATATAAAATAACAGAGCTAGCTAATGGCAAAACCAAGATGAGAATTTATGTCTTTGGGCCAAGAGCCTACTTCCACTTGGATGTTGCATGAAACAGAACTGGAAGTACTTTTATATCATTTCACTGACTTAATGTCTTTCTTCCAGCATCCAACTAAGTCTGGGTTTTTTTCCCCAGAGCATACATATTTCTGACATGTCTAAGAATTCTCTAATTCCATGCTTGAAATTCCTCCAACTTAATTCCCCTCTTGCTTTCATCTCCATAGTTTAGAAGTTTAATAGAGCTGGGCTGCATCCTATCCTGGATACTTTAGGTCCTAAATTCATTAAGGTATAGTAGCTTCCAATTCTGTGAAATATACTAATGTCTCTACTTTATCAATTCTTTAAATGTGAACTTTTAAGTAATAATTTTTCTTTTAAAAGGCAGTCATTATACAACCTGGATATAAAAAGCCATAACATTAAAAAAATAGATAAGAGTAAGATCAGGTTCTTTTCATGATTATGGCTCTGGGGAGACTTTTTAAACAACAAAGAATTGAGGCTATTAGAAAAGATAAAATAGATCATTTTGACTATATAAAAAGTTTTTTTGTGTTTTTTTTTAACCAAAATTAATTTAGTTAGGTTTAGGAGGAAAACTCTAAATTTGAAAAAAAAATAAATTGTTGTCAAATAACTGATAAGGGTATGGTAACCAAGATATCAAGGGAATTAACATGAGTATGATTAAGAACCATTTGTCCCTTAATGAAGTGCTCAAGGAATAAGAACAAGTAATTTTCAAAATAATTGCAAACTATTAACAACCATATGAAAGACTGCTCAATATTGTTAATCAGAGAAATGCAAATCAAAACAACCCTGAGGTTTCATCTCACATCCAGCAAATTGACAAAGATGACAAAAAATGGTTATGGTCAATGGTGGATACAGCTGTAAGGAAGGCAGGCACATTAAAGCAATGTGGATAGGTTTGCAAATTAGTCCAACAATTCTCAAAAGTAATTTGGAATTATGCTTTTTTTAAAAAATGTCCATGCCCTATGACCAAGAGATTTAAATTCAAGGAATTTGAAGAAGAAAAAAATATATATTAGTAGCATTTTTATGGTAGCAAAGACTTCAAAACAGAATACCCATTGATTGGGCCATACTGAAAGAAAATGTGGTACACGAATGAAATAGAATAATACTGTACTGTAGATTGGTTTTGTCCTTCATTATCAAAGAGGTTCATGACATCAAGAAGATAATGCAATGACACACAAGTGAGTTGGATTGAAGTGAGGGAGGCCTGAGCAAAGTCATCAACCTTCCATTCTCCTCCAGAGTCAACTGGGTCCAATGGCAAGATATAAATCAGAATTTATTTTTCTTCCTTCCTTTTTATCTTCCTTCTTCCCTCTCTTCTTCCTTCCTTTTCTTTTTTCTTTCTTTCTTTTTCTTTCTTTCATTCCTTCCTTTTTTCTTTCTTCTTTCCTTTTCTTTTCTCTTTCTTTCCTTTTTTCTTTCTTTCTTCCTCTCTTCTTTCCTTTCTTTCTTTCTTTCTTCCTCCCTTCCTCCCTCTCTTTCTCCTTCCTGTCTTAGTTCCTCCCTCCCTTCCTTTTTCTTCCTTTTTTCTCTGTTCCTCCTTTCCTTTTTCATTATCCCTCTCTTTTCCTTTTCTTTCTTTCTTTCATTTTGTTCTTTCTTCTTTTCTGTTCATAAGCCAGATTTCTTTCTTAAGGATTAGGTGCCATAAAAGTGCTAAATGTGAAAAATTCAGAGAATCATGGAAAGATTTCTATATAAGACAAATAAAGAAAACTACCATAACTAAAATAATGGAAATAGAAAAAATAATAAAATGAAATCAGGACCAATAGAAGAGAGATGAGAAAATATATGTACCTCTATACTTTGCAGAGGTGGAGGACTATGAATGTGCAATATTATATATACACCACCAGAACTAAATGATGCATTAACTGTTTTTTTAACTGCTTCCTCTATCCCCTCTTTTCTTTCTTTTTTGATTTATTTATTTAATATTTTTCCCTAGTTACATTCAAAACAAACTCTTCACCTTTTTTTTTCCCTGAGGCAATTGAGGTTAAGTGACTTGCCCAGGGTCACACAGCTAGGTGTCTGAGTGTCTGAGACCAGATTTGAACTCAGGTCTTCCTGACTTCAGGGCTGGTGCTCTATCCACTGTGCTACCTAGCTGCCCCTTCACATTTATTCTCAAAATTTTTGAGTTTCAGGTTCTTTTCCTTATCCTCAAACACAATTTTTTAATAAAGCTTTTTATTTTCAAAACATATGTATAATTTTCAACACTCACCCTTGAAAAATCTTGTGCTGCAAAACTCTGGTCATCCTAGAACATTGATATTATTTTGTATACCATACATTTCACTTTGTTTGAGTTCATAGAGGACTTCAGGTTAATTTTTTTTCTGAGAGCATCCTGCTTGCTCACAATTTTCCCTACAACAATAATATTCCATCACAAAAACATGCTACACTTTATTGAGCCACTCCCTAAGTTATGGGCATCCCCCCAATTTCCTTTTTATTTTGATCAGAGAAAAGAGCTGCTATGAATATTTTTGTACATATAGCTCATTTTCTTTTTTAAAAAATCTCCTTTAGTATCCATGCCTAGCAATGGTGTTGTTAGGTCAGAGAATATGAATGAATTTATAGTTCTTTGCTCCCCCCTTGAAGCATTTGTTAAAATGGATGAATTTCTAGGTAAATGGAATTATATCTTCATAATAGATATAATAGAAAAAAAACAACCTCAATAAGATTTATTTTAAAAATTGAGGGACAGGATATTAATGTAGTGTTAATGTAATTTGTCTAAGGATGATGAAGGGTTAGATTTCTCTCATGATTCAAAACTCTTTCTCTATCAAGGAAGATATATCTCTGAAATTCTACTCTCTAAACACAGCTTACTACTTTGAATATCCTCCTATCCAAACCTGTTTTTCATTCTCATAATGACCTCAAATTCCTTTATACTTTTCCATTCTTCCAGTCTATCAGCCCCATTCTATTTTTACTCCCTTTCCTTCATAGCTTTAATTCTTGAATTTTCAACAAGGAATTTTCATTTACTCTCAAATCCCTTGTCACTGCACCATTCTTCTGTTACAGACCCACTAATCAATCCATGACTCAAAACAAACCCAACTTTTTCTTCTTATTCCTATTCCTATTCCCAGTGGAAAATTATTGGCCAAAGTCACAGAATTGTGAAGGTTAGTTTCATGGCCATTCTCACTCTCTCCTCTTAAAAAAATATGTTTAAACAGCCTCAAGGCAATGGCAGAATCTTGACGTTGGAAAGGATTTTAAAGACTACCTAAACAACCTGATCAAGTATCCCATCCTCTTCCCTACCATGAGTTCAGGTTTTTTTTTTTTTTTCATCTTCGGCCTTATAAACTCAACACATAGGACAATACCTTGAATATAGTAGGCGTTTAATAAATCCTTGTGGATTGATTGATGTATCAAACAATATCAAGGAAAAAGGGTTTCTTTGCTTTCTTGTTGTTCATTCGTGTCTGACTCTTTGTGACCCCACCCAGTGTTTTCTTGGAGAAGATATTGCCATTTACTTTTGTAGCTCATTTTACAGATGAGGAAACTTGGGCAAATCAGGTTAAGTGATTTGCCAAAGATACCTCAGCTAGTAAGTGTCTCAGGATGGATTTGAACTCAGGTTTTCCTGACTCTGGATCTGACAGTCTATCCACTGTACTACAAAGCTGACAAAAAACAATTTGGTCAGTACAAAACCTTGCTTTACTCCTGTATTTTTTGAGAAGAGTTTTCATTATTTCCCCACTAAATATATTTTTGGTTTTAGATATATATTTTTCACATATATAAAAAGGAACTCTCTATGGTTATATTCTGTGGAATTTTCAATATAAATGAGTATCATGATCAAATTGAATGTATACCATATAAAGGCTACAAAGACGGCTTATCATTAGGAAAACAATGAATATAAATAATTATATTTAACACCAAAACATCAAAAACCACATTATTCTCTCAACAGAGGCAGAAAAACCACTGCTGGGTTTCTTTTTCAATCTTTTTATCCACTATATCCAGCCCAGTGCTTTATATCTTGGAGATGTTTAATATATGCTTGTTGTTTTCTATTGTAGTGAGCTGTACAGTCCCTGGAGGACAAGGGGAAGGAAATTATGGACAAAAAAATATACAATTTGGCAATGGCAGAGACTAAGCTTAAACCCAGAGCTCTACAAGTGTCACCTTCTGGTTTGCCCCACTCAATACCAGAAGGGTTCATTCCTCTTTGGAGAGATACCATTTCTGTTCTTATTCCCTTCGGTCCCTAAGCTATTGCATGCACTATACAGAAAGCCAGAATTTGTAGTTCTATATTCTAGGCTGGTTTCTCCATTATTTCCTGCAGTGCTTTGAGCCATGTGAAGATTGCCTCAGAAATATCAATCCTCATTTCACTTTCTTCTTATGAACTTAATTAATTACAAAGTACTGTCAGTCTTAGAACTCATCTTTTTATAATTTGAACCCCAAAAGGAAACATTTTCCTATCACACCCCGTTAAATGCCAAAAATCTTTATTAACAATGAGTAATAGAAAACCAAAGTTGGAGCTCAATTACCATAAGGGTACAAAGAAAAAAAAAAAAAACTCAGTTCAGCCAACCCACTGCTCACAGTGTGAATGCATTGATAGTGTCCGATCTTCCTGGAAACTTCAACTATCCCATAGATATTGCCCATTCATTATCATTGACACAATACAACAAATGCAGTGACTTCATCCCTTGGACCTAGGGTAGGGAGTATAATATAAGGCCCTTAGATCTGAAGGCTGATGAAGGCAGAAAAGGTAAGAGATGAGTTAGTGGGCAAGGGCCTTGAGGGAGCAGAGGGCATAGGTAAAATATTACCCTTTAATATTTGGACCCATACTATAGTTATTTGACTATGAGGAGGCAGGATTTGAGAGAGCTTATAAGGGTATGGTTTGGGGGTGCAGGGAAGAATCTCACATCCTATTCTCTACCTCATCCCCATTCTCCCTCAGTTTCTATCTGGAATCTCACTTCTGAAGCTTTATTCCTATATTTTGCCACGGCTTCTAGATGCTTCTGTTCTGGAGAAAAGTCTTAGTATAATTAAAATAGTAGAAAATCGAAGCTTTCAATGCTCTTTACATATGTTATTCTGTTTGGCTCTCATGATCAAAACAAGAACTGTGAAGTAACTGCTACTTTTAATATCACTATTTTACAGATAAGAAAACTGAGGATGTTACAAGATTTACCCAGATTATAATTAGCAAATGCCTGAAGCAGAATTTGAACTCAGGTCTTCTTGACTCCCCATCTAGTGCCCTCTAAGGCATCATCAATGAAAAATCTTGAATAGATTTGAATTACAGAAGATAAATTGAAGGGACTGTTAAAAACATATGGAGACTTGGATTCTGAATGTTGGGGTAGAGAGGGAGAAGAAAGAGGCTTATCACTGAGGGCAAAACATCATAGCTAAAAATAAATTTCCAAGGCTAACCAGTTTAAAAAAAAAAGATTTGAAGAGGTATTATGAAATATTTATCCAACTCCCTAGTTCCATGGAACAGGATGGATAATATGTTCATTAGTTTAACCATTGTACAAAATACCATAATCTATTAAAGCAGCTGTGTAGGGTTGGCCCTGATTCTTAGCCCTATAAGCTCTGCTTTCTATATTATGGGTTTTGATCACTTTGCTCTTGAGAGATAGTGAATAGAGTGATAGGTTTGACATTAGAAAAAATTAAATACAACTCTTGTCTTAGACATTTGTCAGCTTCCTCATTAGTAAAATGATGACCTTGAAGGTACCTTCTGGTTCTCAATCTATGATACTCTGACCATATCTGAAAGCATTTCAGGAAAAGGGAAAGATATACAATTCTTGTAATGGGCAGAATAGGGATGGATATTACATAGTGGAAAGAACTTTTAACTGGGAGGTAAGACTCCTGAAATCTAGTTTTAATTTTAACTGGGCCTTCACAGCAGTATGACAATTCTTCTATTCCAATCCTCTTCCAAATATTCTTGTCTCTCCATTTCCCATGATTCTCAGTTGAAGGTCTTGACTCATACTTGCCTGAAAAATTGAGATTATATACCAGAGCACTCTCTTTTCTACTTTGTATAACTCTCACCAACTCTCCCTGCACTCAATTCTTGATTGAAAAGGTGGCCCTGAGGGGCAGAGCCAAGATGGCAGAGTGAGCAACTCTCTGTGTCCTCCTCTGACCTTTTCTCAAGTCAACAGTAAAATAAGCCTCTCAACTGATCTTCAAGTCAACAAACCCAGAAATATTTGGACTAAGAAATTCTGCTTGCTGAAGTTACCTTTGAAGAACTCCATGAAGGTCTGTTTCAGTCGAGCAGAGGGGACGAGCAGTGGGAGTGAGCAGTTTGCAATGAGTCCCTGAGAGATAGGATACTGGGTGGGGCTCAGCGTGGCAAAAACTCAAAACAGCTGGTGAGAGTTCCTGAGGCACTTGGGACACTCTGCCCTGATTGCAGGCAGGTGCTCTGTTAGATCTGCCTTTTGTAAAAGGCAGTTTGTAACCCATTGCAAACACATGGTCCCACCCCAACTGGCCTATACCAGAAGTTAATTACCGGAATTGCCCCAGGGAAAACTACCACAGGTAGCCGCTTCTCTGCTTTGCACAGACCCCAAACTTTTAAAATAAATAAATAATGAGTAAGAAGCAGAAGAGAGCTCTTACCATAGACAGCTTTTATGGAGAAAAAGAAAGGTAGACCCCAGATCCTGAGGTACCTGTAGACAAAGTAAATCCAGAGGAAGTCATCAAGGGAGATATAACCTGGTCCCCTTTTCAAAAAGCCTTTCTGGAAGATTGCATAAAGAATCTCAAAAAAGAGTTGGATGATAAATGGGAAAATAAACTGAGTTCAGTGCAAGAAGGATTTAATGCTCTACAAGAAGGATATAATACCTTGCAAAAGAGATATGAAAAAGACACCAATTTATTGAAAAACAAAATTGGTGAATTGGAAATAGACAATAATGCACTGAAAAATGAAATTAGTGAAGTGAAAAAAGAGTGCAATGAACAAATTGGCCAGTTACAAAAGGAGCTAAAAAAGGTAACTGAAGAAAATAACACTTTAAAAATAAGAATTGAACAAATGCAAGTGAATGACTCAATAAGACTTCAAGAATCAGTCAAACAAAAACAAAAAAATGAAAAAAATAGAAGAAAATATGAAATATCTCCTAGGAAAAACAACTGACTTGGAAAATAGATCTAGGAGAGACAATCTAAGGATTATTGGACTTCCTGAATGCCATGATGAAAAAAAAAAAAGAATCTAAACACTATCTTCCAGGAAATCCTGAAAGAAAACTGCCTTGAGGTTGTAGAATCAGAAGGCAAAATAACCATTGAAAGAATTCACTGATCACCTCCTGAAAGAGACCCCAAAATTAAAACCCCAAGGAATATCGTGGCTAAATTTTAGGAAAATCCCACCAAGGAAAAGATTCTGCTAGCAGCTAGAAAGAAACAATTCAAATACTGAGGATTTATAATTAGAATCACACATGATCTGTCAGCCTCCACATTGAAGGATCGAAGGGCCTGGAACCAGATATTACGGAAGGCAAAAGAACTCAGATTACAGCCAAGAATCCATAGAACCCTATCCAGCTAGAAAGAGCATTATCCTTCAGGGAAGAAGATGGTTATTTAATGATATAGGTGAATTTCACCTATTTCGAATGAAAAGACCATATCTGAACAAAAAATTTAACCTCCAAACACAGAACTCAAGAGAAGCATTAAAAAAAGGTAAAAAAGAAAGGACTCTTGAGAACTTTATTTCTACTAATGGGAATATTTATAGATTAATTATGATATTATTAGATATTATATATAATTATAGATAATTAGATATTACTTTGATAATATCAAAAAGAAAACTAGAGGGGGGAAAGGCTATCATACTGGGGGAAAGAGGGAAAATGTGGTAAAATAAGATTAAAAAAAGAGGTAAAAATAAGGTAAAATCTCATGAAGAGGCAAAGAAAACCTAATATAATTGAGAAAAAGAAGGGAGGGAGATGAGCATTGTGTAAATCTTACTCTCATCAGCTTGGGCTCTAAAAGTGTATATCAGACACTTGATTTCACAGAGAAACTTGTCCGGTGCTAGAGAGAAGTGAGAGGGAAAGGAGGAAAAGAAAGGGATAAACTAATAGAAGGGAAAATAGAAGAATCAGGGGAAAGGAGTAAAAAAAAGGGGGAGGGGATCTAAAGGGTGGAGTATTGTTTGGGGGAGGGGGTCATCAAAAGCAAAATACTAAGGAGGGGGGAAGGGAGAAAGGGGAAAGGAAAGGGAAAAACATAACTTGGGTAAATAAGATGGCAGGAAATAAAGAATTAGTTATTCTAACTGTGAATGTGAATGGGATGAACTCTCCCATAAAGCGCAAGCAGATATCAGACTGGATTAAAAACCAGAATCCCACAATATGTTGTCTACAAGAAACACATCTAAAACATAGTGACACATATAGGATGAAGGTAAAAGGCTGGAGCAGAAAATATTATGCTTCAGGTGAACAAAAAAAAAAGCAGGGGTAGCAATCCTTATTTCAGATCAAGTAAAAGCCAAGATAGATCTAATCAAAAGAGATAAGGAAGGAAACTATATTTTATTAAAGGGTACCATAGATAATGTAGCAATATCAATACTAAATATATATGCACCAAGTGCAATAGCATCCAAATTCCTAGGGGAGAAATTAAGAGAGATGCAAGAAGAAATAAACAGCCAAACTATACTAGTGGGGGATCTTAACCTTGCCCTCTCAGAATTAGATAAATCAAACCACAAAATAAATAAGAAAGAAACTAGGGAGGTAAACCAATTGTTAGAAAAGTTAAGTATGATAGATCTTTGGAGAAAATTGAATGGAGACAGTAGGGAGTTTACTTTTTTCTCAGCGGTCCATGGAACTTATACAAAAATTGACCATGTATTAGGGCATAAAAACCTCAAAATCAAATGCAGAAAGGCAGAAATAGTAAATGCATCTTTCTCAGATCATGATGCAAGAAAAATCACATGCAACATAAGGTCAGGAGAAAATAGACCAAAAATTAATTGGAAATTAAATAATCCTGAAGAATGAATGGGTGAAAGAGCAAATCATAGACAAAATCAGCAATTTCACCCAGGAGAATGACAATAATGAGACAACATACCAAAATTTGTGGAATATGGCCAAAGCAGTTATAAGGGGCAATTTTATATCTCTAGATGCTTACTTGCATAAAATAGAGAATAAAAAAGGTCAACAAACTGGGCTTATTAAAAAAAAAAACTTGAAAAAGAACAAATTAAAAACCCTTAATTAAATACCAAATTGGAAATTCTAAAAATAAAAGGGGAAATCAATAAAATTGAAAATAAGAAAACTATTGATTTAATAAATAAAACTAAGAGTTGGTTTTACGAAAAAACCAACAAAATAGATAAGCCTTCAGTTAATTTGATCAGAAAAAGGAAAGAGGAAAATCAAATTGTTAGTCTCAAGAATGATAAGGGACCTAAACTAATCTATCTATTTAGTGCTATACCAATCAAACTCCCAAGAGATTATTTAACTGAACTAGAAAAAATAGCAACAAAATTCATCTGGAAAAACAAAAGGTCAAGAATTTCAAGGGAATTAATGAAAAAAAATGCAAATGAGGGTGACCTAGCTGCACCAGATCTAAAACTATATTATAAAGCAGTGGTCACCAAAACCATTTGGTACTGGATAAGAAATAGAGTAGTGGATCAGTGGAATAGGTTACGTTCACAGAACAAAATACTCAATGACAATTGTAATCTAGTGTTTGATAAACCCAAAGACCCCAGTTTTTGGGATAAAAACTCACTATTTGACAAAAACTGCTGGGATAATTGGAAACTAGTCTGGAAGAAATGAGGCATTGACCCACACCTAACACCATATACCAAGATAAGGTCAAAATGGATTCATGATCTAGGCATAAAGAATGATATTGTAAACAAATTAGAACAATGTAGGATGGTTTACTTCTCAGACCTGTGGAGGGGGAAGGAATTTGTGACCAAAGAAGAACTAGAGGTCATCATTAATCACAAAATAGATAAGTTTGACTATATCAAGTTAAAAAGCTTTTGTACAAACAAAATGAATGCAGACAAGATTAGAAGGGTAGCAGTAAACTGGGAAAATATTTTTACATCCAAAGGTTCTGGTAAAGGCCTCATTTCTAAAATATATAGAGAATTGACTCAAATATATAAGAATTCAAGCCATTCTCCAATTGACAAATGGTCAAAAGATATGAACAGACAATTTTCAGACGAAGAAATTGAAACTATTTCTAGTCACATGAAAAGGTGCTCCAAGTCACTATTGATCAGAGAAATGCAAATTAAGACAACTCTGAGATACCACTACACACCTGTCAGATTGGCTAAAATGACAGGAAATGATAATGATAACTGTTGGAGGGGATGTGGGAAAACTGGGACACTGATACATTGTTGGTGGGACTGTGAATGGATCCAACCATTCTGGAGAGCAATTTGGAGCTATGCTCAAAAAGTTATCAAACAGTGCATACCCTTTGACCCAGCAGTGTTTCTACTGGGCCTATATCCCAAAGAGATTTTAAAGGAGGGAAAGGGCCCCACATGTGCAAAAATGTTTGTGGCAGCCCTTTTTGTAGTGGCAAGAAACTGGAAATTGAAAAGATGCACATCAATTGGAGAATGGCTGAATAAATTATGGTATATGAATGTTATGGAATATTATTGTTCATTAAGAAATGACCAACAGGAGGATTTCAGAGAGGCCTGGAGAGACTTGCATGAACTGATGCTGAGTGAAATCAGCAGAACCAGGAGAACATTATACACAGCAACAAGACTATACGATGATCAATTTTGATGGACATGGTTCTCTTCAACAATGATGTGATTCAAACCAGTTGTGCTGCGATGAAGATAGTCATATACATCCAGAGAGAGGCCTGTGGGAACTGAGAGTGAACCACAACACAGCATTTTAATGCTTTCTGTGAATATTTCCATGCATTTTGTTTTCCTTCTTAGGTTGTTTTTTTCTTCTTCTCTTTCTAAATCTGATGTTTCTTGTGCAGTAAGATAACTGTATAGATATGTATACATGTATTGTATTTGTCATATAATTTATCCTATCTAGCATGTAT